>PVHP010008700.1:0-42202 GCA_004024765.1 Zapus hudsonius | reverse complement strand
GTAACTGACTCAGTCAGAAGTGTTTTTTTTCTTCTCCCTAATAAATATATATTTTAGAGGTAATCATGGCAGTTCCTACTGAAACCAAAATTTTGGAATTTCTTGCCAATGCAGCAATATGAAACAGGAACTTGGATTCCTCTGGAAATGCACCAAATATACATCAATGCAGTGATAATAGGGGGGAGTCATAGATAGTCTTATGAATTTGAAGAATTGAAGTCCACAGACAAGAGGGTAAAGTCTACAGGTTTTGTTAGATTACAGACATAAATTAAGAGCAGAAAACACAGAGCTCATGCCTCTTGGGTTTCCATTTGGGGAAGCCTAGAGCTTACAAGAACGAAGGTATAATACAGAAGCCCCTGCCATGAGAAGGCTAAGGGAGGGTCAAGCCCACCTAGAGACCCAAATTGGGTTCAGTTATAGGTTCTGAACTAACTAGCCACAACTATAGGCTGAACTAAGTAGCCTTAGTAACTAAGGATTCTAGTTTAATCCTTCCATGAATCTAGGAAATGGAAGCTCCTTCCCAGGAGATATTCAGGTAGAGTTTATGGAAAAACTGATCTAGGGAACTCCTTTATGCAACAAGAGAAAAGGAGAAGCTGTATTCTTCTCTGACCTCTATCAAAATGGAAATTGTGAGGGTAGGCTCAAGGTCATTCCTGGCTTTAACTCTGGGGGAAGGCTGGTACCCTAAACTGTCTAACTACCACTTTGGAAGACGATGTAGGATTACCATGATTCTGAGGCAAGCCTGGACTACATAGTGAATTTCAGGCTAGCCTGAGCTACAGTGTATATATGATATTGATATATATTTTTTTCTGGATGTTTTGTGGAGGATTTCCATGAGATCAAGGGAATATCCACACAAGCATTTACTTTGATGTGGCACAGAAAGAGAGGCAATGAGTCAAACATGCGCCCAGAAGCATGGCTGGGACCACACCTGTGTTCTTATGCAGTGTGTGTTGGTCCTATGAGGTTTCAAGGTGTGATATAACTACCTGTCAGAGGACCTGAAATTCACTATGTAGTCTCAGGGTGGCCTTGAACTCATGGATGTTTTGATAATTTGACTTCTCTCTTCAATGCCTTTTAATTTATTTAGAGCCATTCAAATCCACATGTTGGTGCCAATTGTCTAATTGAAATCCTTTGTACCTGAGTGGATAAGTGATCTAAGAGGTTCTTTTTCCTGCCTCAAGACTCTCAGACCCTTATTCATGAGGAAAGGAGAGAAATTGTATTTCTTTACATAATAATGTGAAAGAAGGAAATGTAAAAGAAGAGAAATGAATGCCTAGAAAAATAGAAAGTCCATGGTGATAATTCTTGATAACTGTGTAAAACTTATGCTTTCAAAAATGTCTAAAGCACTTCATAATTGTAAAATGTTTTATAATAGCTATTAAAATAGTTTTTCTTTCTAATAGCCCTTTGAAATATGCTAGTACAATGGTCTCCATCTCCCCAGAGAGGAGGCTGCATTACTAGGTGATTAAATGACCTATTCAGGGAAAATGCTTTAGAGTATCCATAGAAGCATCTAGAAAACAGTGAGTACCCTTTGCACTTCCTGACAGTAAGACAAGTGCTGGAATCAGAGTAGGAGGTGGTGGTGGTGAAGGGTAAGGCAACAGGATTAAAAAAAAAAAAAAAACACAACTGAATGAGTGCCCAGAGTGTCTGATTCATCTTCATGGGGTTCTGGGCTGGGTCTGTCAGTAAACAGAGAGGAGTAATGAGCTCAGAATGATAGGAATTCTGCAACCTGCTCCATTTGTATCCTTATGTCAGATCAGATCATGTAGCCAAGTTTACAAAGGTGAGTGGGAGAGAGCGCTGGCACTTGTATCAACATACCAGATACCGTTCTTTTTGTTATTACTTCATAGATAAAAGCAAGCCCGATTTCTGAGTTTGGGGCTTTTTTAAAGCTCACTTTTAAGCTGATAGTAGTGTTCTTTTTATTCTCTATGAAATTTACAACTATTCATTCAAAACATGAAAACTATAGGAAAATTAACCTTTTATAATTCAGTTCCATTTTTCATCTAACCTCTCTCTAACCTTACCACAGAGTCCCTTCATCTCTTTTGATAGATGATTAAAATAATGGGGAACTGTGCTGGGAAGGGAGAAACTCAGTTTTCAGGTTGCAATTTTTTAAATCAGTTTTCATTTCAGTTGTAGCAAGGATAAAATAGCACAGCTCAATAGTTAAACAATGGATTTGGAAGTATTGAACTAGAATAAAAAAAAAAAAACATGACCATGTTTTAACAGTAGGCCAGAACCAGAGCACTTCATAACATAGCTGTGTTGGATAGGAAAGAGTAAGATAGAGCTGAACACAGCCAGATTGATGCAGGGCTCAGGAGCTGGGCTCTCACAAGGGATGGGAAGCCTGTGTGGATAAAGTAATAGCCTAAGTGATCTTTCACCCAAACCAAAGTGATATCAAGCTCTGTTATGGAAAAAAGTTAGGAATGTTGCATTATTCCTTTTCATATTGTGTTTTGTTTTTCCCCCTTTGACATCTAGAAACATAGATGTGTGAGATGAAGGAAAGACAAGACCTCTTCTGGCACTATTTCTGGATGAGAAAAAGTAAACCTAATTATGGTTAGAGATTTCAGCTAAGCTCAAATTTTGAAGTGAATGCAGATAGGCTTATATAGGACATGCACACCCAGAAGTATTCATGCAAATTCCAGGAATCAAGAGGAGAAGCAGACTGAATTACTACCATTGTTCAGTCTCCACATCCAAATTTCATCTTCCTTTCTTCTGAACTTCAATCATCTCCACACAGGATTTCTTGACAAAAAAAAAAAAAAAACTACCAACTTCCTCTCCTATCTATGGTGTCAGACCCCCATTTATGTGTGTGTGTGTGTGTGTGTGTGTATACTATACATATCTGTGTGTATGTGTTCATATGCATGTATGCATGTGGGCTCACATGTGTACAGGTGAATATTCAAGTGGGTATAGAGGTAAGGTGTTGACTTCAGATGTCTTCATGTATCTACTTTATTTTCTGCAGCAAGGGCTCTTGCTTGAACCCAGAACTCAGCAACTAAGCTAGTTTGGTTAGCCTGCTTGCCCCTGTCTCAACTTCTCAAACATTTGGTTTAGATAGGCCTCCATTCTCACCTTGCATTTACTTGTGTGCTTTGTATCTGGACTCCAGCTTTCTTTCTTGTATGGCAAGTGCTTCATACACTGAGCCATCTCCTCAGATCAAGGACCTTTGGTTTGTGGGGCCACCCTGATGAAATCAGTGACACATCTCCAGAGCATAGGAGCTGCCCCTGATCTACTGGCCCAGCAGTCAGGTCACCCTAAACCAGCCAGTCCCTTATTCCTACACTGATCACTACACAGCATAGGGATGCTTATTAAGTGCTGGGGCTTCAGAAGCAACAGGAAAGTGCCTCCTCTTTCCCTAGTCATTATTCCCTGGTAGTTATACCACACTTCAAAACCTCATAGGACCAACAAACATTGCATAAAAATCTAGGTGTGGTTCCAGCCATGCTTCATGGGGCATGTATGACTCATTGCCTCTCTTTCTGAGCCACATCTAAGTAAATGTTTATGTGGATGTTCCTAGAAATCATTCTATTTTACATCCTATTCAGGGTTGTTAACACCCAATGCACTTATGAGTGGAAACTAGAAGTCTGATGAAATTAAAAACAAATAAACAAATAACAACAACAAAAACTAGGCACATTCCAGAGGTTACCATCTCTTTGGGCTCCTCAGCTCCAGCTATGAAAATATATTGTGATGGTTAGGTTTTGTTGTCAACTTGATCTTTTTAATTATCTTGAGTGAGTCTCTGAGGATGTTTACAGGAGGGCAGCCTCTCAATAAGGGGCAGGATGTAAAGAAGCTCAGGAGAGCCAGAAATTCACATCCCTTCCTGTGTGGGCAGTGCAGAAAGAAAATTCCAGAGACTCAGGAAGCCATTAAGTCTGGGATATGGTTGCAAGATCTCAGCCCTAAGGCTATAGAAAGGGGAAGGAGATTTCTGTCCCTAGCCCCCTGCTGAATTGCTGGTGTGTGTGTGTGTGTGTGTGTGTGTGTGTAGTGTTGGTGATGGGTTTCTTTCTCTGTTTGGACCTGTGAAAGAGGAGAAGCCTCTTTCACTGTTAATGGAACTTCCCCTGGATTTTGAATAAATCCTTTCCTCCCATAAACTGTGCCTGGTTTGGAGATTCATCCCAAATGCCTGTGAGATGACTGAGACACATTTATCCTAACTGCATGTACCACTATATCAGAGGGAGTTCTTGTATTATTTCAAAACAACTACTTAGAGATGAGGAAATAGATGTGGAACAGAAAACACATGTAGATCCCCTGCTAGTCCACTGGAAAGGACAGTTTTGGGTGAATTAGGCACCACTCAGTCTATCTCTTTGGTGTCCACCTGCAGCATCTCTCCAATGGAAAGACTTTTATTGGGCTGGAGAGATGGCTCAGCAGTTAAGGCACTCGCCTCCAATGCCTAAGGCACTGGGTCCAATTCCCCAGGACCCACATATGCCAGACCCACAAGGTGGTGGCCCTGGTGCGCTCTCTCTCTCTCTCTCTCTCTCTCTCTCTCTCTCTCTCTCTCTCTCTCTCTCTCTCTCTCTCTCTCTCTCTCCTCTTTCTCTGTCTTTCTTTGTCTTTCTCTGTATCTCTGCTTGAAAATGAATAAATAAAATATTTTTTAAAAAAGAAAGACTTTTATGTAGCTTCTTCACATTAACATGGTCTGTAAACATCATGTTCTTGGAATTTCAGCTGAAAGAGTCCAACCATTGGAGCGTTTTCTGTATTTTTATTTCAGATTGCATTGGAACAGTACAGCTAGGTTTGAAATCAGCAAAACAAGGGCTTTGATTTTCTCTATTGTTTTCTTCAAATTGATTATCACAGTAACTATGGATGCAGAGTGTATGATATCACCCACTACTGAGGCACCTTGGATACAGTCAATAAGCATATTTGGTTTGCTTGATGCCAATAGAAACTCAATCTAGCCCAGGCTGACCTGGAATTCATTATGTATTCTCAGGGTGGCCTTGAACTCATGGCAATCCTCCTACCTCTGTCTCCTGAGTGGTGGGACCCACCCAATTACTTCTTTGGTTATTTTGTTGGCTTACTTTCTTTTAATTCATGTATGTATGAGGTGTGCATGCTTTTATGTTTGTATGTTCATGTCTGGGGGCAAATGTGGCTGCAGGTGTTCACAAACATATATATGTATGTGAGTGGGGGTCAGAGGACAACCTTGGGTGTCATCCTCAGGAACCCCATCTACCTCATTTAATGCAGGGTCTCTCATTGACCTGGAGCCCACAGATTAGGCAAGACTGACTGATCAGCATGTCCCCACGATACACTTGTCTCTGCCTCTCTAGTGCTAGGATTACAGGTATGTATCAGCAATTACATGGGTACTGTGGATCAAATCAGGCCCTCATGTTCATGAAGCACTTTGCCAAGTAAACTATCTCCTTAGCTTCAATTACCTTTTCTTATCTTCCTACCGCACCCCCATAGCTAGTTCCTTCCTTTCAAGAACCCAGAAATAGACCTAGAGAAAGAGAAGGGAAAGAAGGGGGCAGCCAAATACATGTTAAGAAGAGGAGACTGGAACAGGAAGTGCCTTTACTCACAGCCTCAGCAAAAACCCATTGTGCTGACAAGACCAGGATTTCAGACTCCAGCCCTGAGAACTAGACAGTACGTTTTCCACTTAATCATATCATTTATGCAACTTTTTAGTGGTAGCCTTTAACAACGTAATGTGCAATTAAGATGCTGTTGTTTACCAAGCACCTTAAATTAAATGATTTAATCTCCCCAGTAATTTTGCAAACTGTACCTTATATATATGTGGAAACTGAGAGTTACCAGGCAAATAGCTAGCTCAAATCAACATCTTGTGAACATTCTGGCTAGAATGCCATTGTGGACTCACCTAACTTCAAAGCTTGTGCTGTCCTGCAGGATATAGAAAAAGCAACATATTCTAATATAAAACCATATTGATAAAGTTTGGGTTATTTTCACAAGTCTATATGCATAGGTACAGTTGTACACTTGTAGGCTCATGAGTGTGCGTGCATGAAAGACCTGAGCATGTTTGAAGGGATCATTCTAAATCCACCAGAGTTGTAGTTCAGATGCAATGCAAACTCACAGATCTCTGTGTCACAGTTTATAAATTTGTTGAATAAAGGCAGTGGCCAGAAAAAAATCCATGGCTTTAAGTGATATTTAAATTTAGTGGGATTTGTGAGGTAAAATAAACTGCACTTACGGAAATGCCTATTGAGAATAATTTTAAAAAGGAAACCAATCCATGATAATTTATTAATAACTACAATCATTATAAAGCTAACTGTTATGTATTTATTACCATATGCCATACTGTGTTAAGCCCATTAAACATAGTTTAGAGAGAGAACATTTTATGCTTTTTATTTGTACCCAAGCTTCAGAGACTTGAGCTAATCTTAGTCTTTACTTCTGGCATGATATCAGATTGGGCCTATGCACACAAATATTCCATTTTATATTATGCACATGCTTTAATAATTTTCTCCACTCCCAATCCCAGGGTCCATTTTCTTCTTGTCTCAAAGCCAATCAGCACTTAGATATGTTAGTAGGTATATGTGGCTGATAATCATGGATTTGCATATCTTTGATAAACAGAATAATACTGGTTTTAAAAAAATAATAAATATATTCACAGATCCCTTGTGTCTATAAAATTGAGGACAAGCCAGGCGTGGTGGCGCACATCTTTAATCCTAGCACTCAGGGAGGCAGAGGTAGGAGGATCGCCGTGAGTTCGAGGCCACACTGAGACTACATAGTGAATTCCAGGTCAGCCTGGGCTAGAGAGAGACCCTACCTCGAAAAAAACAAAACAAAACAAAAAACAAAAACAACAACAACAACTGAGGACAATCTTGGCATGAGTGGCCAGATGACACAAAGAAGAAAGTGATGATTGCCATTCAGGAACATCTCTCTCCCCAAAAGTATCTGGTCCACTTGTAAAACACCAGGCACTCCCACTGGAGCAGAGTCTGAAGTGTTACTCAGTTACCACCAGCTTCTCTTGCTACATGAGCTGAGAGATAATAACCAAGTCTTCCAGGATTGAGCCATAAGAAATCCCTTCAGTGGCCTGAAACTCACAGTATATCATCACTCGCTATTGTCATAGAGATAATCATGCAGATTTGACAGCAGAGGGATGTGTCTGGTGGAACAGAGTTCATGCATGACATATGACGTATCTCTTGAAAGGGACAGCTACATCTTTCTCACTGCCACCACGCGGCAGCTCTCGTCCACCATCCCTCCCTCTCAAATCACCTCAAATAAATGTGAGTACTGCAGCGCTCACAGTAATTCCTTCATTTTTAAACACATAATGGAAATGTATAACTAGTCCTCATAAAAATTTATATCTCAATCCATCCCTTTAATTTATAACAGGCCCTCCAGGCGGTTATTATTCAAACATTAATAAAATGCCTATGGATCACCAAAAGCAAGCGTCTTCAAGTTCACTTGCCTTCATATTTGTACATATATAAAAACTAGATTAGTGTTAATGCCACTTCTGCTTCTAACAACAATTATGCCTTTAATAAGAGAGGCCTGCATGATGTATTAGCTTAATCAGAGTAGGAATCCGGGCTCCCATCAAGAAACCAAAGTTGAATTTGTCATAGCCTTTACAACAATTGTTACTCTTAATACTCTATAAGTTTGGATTCTGCAGTTATGCAAATGACCCTTTTCTATAAATTTTAGATTTATCTCCATTTGTCACTGTATGTATTCTAATATAAGGTGATTTTGTTTTTTTTCTAAAATATGATTAAAACCCATTTTAATTATTTATACCTGGGCAGGAAATAAAATAAAAGTAGATGGAGGTTTTCCTCTACTGCAGGGTTAATTATATGACTTTTAAAATGTTAATAAATTTAATATAAGTCCAAATCTCTCCTCATTTTTTAAAAATAGTTGTCTGGAAAATGACCTCACAGAAACAACCAAGCAGATTATAGGCATGCAGTTATGCAGTTACTAGTTAACTTATGTATCTTAAATGGATTCAGAACATCTGTCAGAAGGCAGTTTTTCACTTTCCTGATTCTGAAGTTCAGTTCTTGTTTTCATGTTTGCCCAGAAGCCTTACAACCTTGTAGCACGTGTTTTCCTGAATTAAAGAATAAAGAACGAACTAGCCGACCTGCTTTCTCCTGCAAACTTGAGTAATACATTTCAAACTCTGCACAATGCTTTCCTGAAGTGGTCTGTACAAGCCAGGGCTATCACGCTATCACCATGGAACAATGTGAGCACAGGTGAAGGTCTTAGCTAACATCATCTGCTTTCTGATATTAGTGGACGGTCTTAGTCGATGCTTAACAATAAATGGCCTAGAGAGATCATTTCTTGCCCTGTGAGGAATCCAAGGCTCCCAAGAGGTGTGATCCTCAGAAGAGTCTCTTTTCTAATAAGTTAAATTTCTCTCCATCCAATCCTCTCCCCGGGCATTCAAAAATACCAGTGGGAGAAGTAGATGAGAGGTTTCCAGTGGACCAAGAAAAATCTTTAATAAGGCCCTTGACTTCAGTATATTAGCCAATTTCCCACAGATTTTATCATGACTATTGATTTTTTCACCTCTGTGATTCCCCTTCAATAGATTTACTGCAACAAAGCTAAAATCACAGGGTTGATTCTGGTTAAATGTTAGTCGTTATTGCTAATGAGATCCTGTACCTTTAAAAAGCTAACTCTGCTTCAGTTCCTTTCTATCCTGCAACTCTAATGGTCTCCTCACTAATTGGTTCTGTGTAAATGAAACAAGCTGAAAAACACTGTGGTACCAATAAATATTAATAAGTTATTGTTTGTTTTCTTTACCTTGCTTATGAATTCATACAAAGACAGTGCTAAGACATTAACTCCTGTCTATTAATTGCCACCTGATAATTGCCACCTGATACTTTTCTCCTGGATAATTAGGTACCCATTAGTTCTAATCAAGTAGTTACTTAATTATTGCAGTAATTAGTCTAATGGACTAGCAAATTGAAGCTTTATCACTTTTGGATACTTAATGTCCCTGACAAAGTACTTCACAAGTGTCAGGGTTCCGGATTCCACAACCTGTCATCCACGAACCCCCTCCTCCACTTGCACCCGCCCCGTTATCACTGGCATCCACTCTCCCTGACATTGTTGTGAGGACTCTGGGAGACAAGCTAAACCCGACTTGCCCCCACAGGCCTGTGCTGGAGAAAGTTCAGAGAGATACGGTGCCTGATCTTGCTGTGGACACTGCATAACAAATGGCCCTAGTTCTGTGCAACAGGAAATATCATCTATTGTCTTTAGATGGACGCTACAGGCAGAAATCTCATGAAGAGATGATGGACCTTCCTATTTAGGAACACCAGGAGTCTCAATAATGGTATTTCACATCTTGCCCTCTGGACAAATGGATGTTGTGTAACAGCCATGGAGACCCCCCCCCTTAATTACAGTTTTTATTATGCTGAACTGAAATGGTCATGTGTTCAGCTAAAATTCAGATGACCACTGAAAAGGCCCAGGAAGTAAAGGATTGCATTTCAGAGGGATGTTTCACTTCTGTTTTTACAGAATTCCTGTGGACATTAACAGTTATCTTCTCTGTGCAATAGACCTGTGTGGTAGAGCGATTCCAGAACATTCCTGTACTCAGTGTGCCTCCCTCTGCATTTCCACATCCTTCAACATTATTTTTTTATAGATAATTTCTAATGGATCTCTTTTGGGATCCTCTTTTACTGGCCAATAATAAACACATTTGTTTTCTCGCTATATGAACAAATTTCTGTCAATAGCTTAACTTTTTTGCTTAGATGTTTTAAAGTCTTCCCATTACCCCAGGAACATGCTTCCGACTCCTCCTGACTTAGGAAGTCTTGCTTCCTTTGGAGCTTGTTTTTCCTAGTCCTTGACAACTCTCAGTTTATTGAGGCAAACAGGCTTTTCACCTGCTGCTATTTGTTGTTGTTGTTGTTGTTGTTGTTGTTTTGGGATGGGAGAGGTGGAGGTCTTAATTCAGATGTCAATTCAAAATGCTAGCCTTGAATATCTAATATAAATCCTCTCCCCAAGAAATTCCCATTTTATAACCTAGTTCAGTTCTTTCTTACTTCAGAACACAGATCTCTGTCTTCTTCACTGTCACGATACCACATGAAATCTCCATGTGCCTGAGGTTTGCTTACGTGCTTTCTGACTGCTTGGTTATCCTTGAGCAACATCCTTATCATAATCACATTTTGTTTTAGTTATATAAATATTCCCAATAAAAATGATCATTGTTTTTCTACAAAGTTGTCTTTATTTTCACATTTGTGTGCAAAGCCAAGAATCATAATTCAGAAGATGTTCAAATTTAAAGAAAACAAGTTACAGGTTTGTATATGCTGTTTTATTCTCTGCCTCGCCCCTCTGCATTTTCTCTGCCCAATTGCCTGCCTAATTGTCAATCAGGAGAACATAGCACAAGAAGACAGAGGTGATCTAACCACAGGCTCCAGGAGAAATGTGGAGACCTGGGTAGACAATCTCAGTAGAAGTCATGAATTGTGGAAGGGGCTATTTGTGCCACTTGCGCTAACCCTGGACTTGATCACTTACAGCACTCAAATTTGATTCTTTCAGTGTCCTTGAGTCATATTTGTATCTGAATTGATCATCACATCTTTGACAAGTGACATCTGTCATATAGACTGAAATTTATGACATTTAAGGGCCAACTGAGCTACAAATTCAACTCTCAATAGGAAGCCAGATACCAACTTTATTTAAAAATGTGGAGTCATTGACAAATGGGAAAATCAACTCAAGTACATAGCAGGCGCCAGGAGATGAGGTGATTTGAAATCTATTTAGTGATTCTATCTACTCAATCTGATCACATCTTTGTTCATTCACTAAACAATGTGAAATGAACATTGAGATCTAACACCTTCTCTAGTGCTATCGTGAAAGTGAGAAATGCTAAGATATAATGACAGAAATGCTACATGTATGAGGTTATTTTGGAGGAAAATGTGTAAACTATGGCATTTAACTGAATACAAAAATATATTCCTAATATCAGTATATTTTCCAGATTGTTAATCATTACATAAAGGAACAGCTCTTCAAAATGTATATATTCTTATAGAAAATAGGCAAAGATAATCTGAAAACATAAAGAATACTATAAAATCACTCTCAAAGCATAGCTATTAGATTTATACCTTGTCTACTATTTATTTTCTGTGAAATGGGAAAATTAATATCTACTTTCATAATGATGTCACAATGATCAGGTGGGTTAATAAAAAGAAAATTATTTAGAAAATAAAAATAAAATTGTAGAAAAACAAGGAATTTTATAAAAGCATAAGCCAGATTCAGGAAAATAAGTGTTCCACAATTTTTTCTCTATATGCAGAGTCTCAATTTTTTTTAAAGTAAATACATGAAAGTAGAGTGGGACATTTTGAAAAAGGGAGGGGGACAGCAGTCGGGGAGGCAGGAAAGTAAAGGAATTTCAGTGAATATGGTCAAAGTACAATGCATACATATTGGAAAATGTCATACTATAACTTTATTTTGTAATTAACTTCAACTATCAAAATTTGCAAACTCTTCATAGCAAACATTTCATTTTTCAAAGATGTTATTTGTGCTCATTTTTTTAATCCTTATTTATCAACACACTATGTCTTTCTTGTGCTCACCATCAGCAATCTGTGCATGGCCCATTGAAGGACATAAGCAGGTATTCTGTGAACTATAGATCCAATTAAGGCAAGAAAAAATATAAAATAAAAATAAAGTAGAGCTTTCCAGAAAGTCTCTGGAACAGCTTTGGTTTCCATCCTTGGTTCCCATCTCCTACAGTTGCATCAAAATGGCCCCCATTCCCAACAAGATTTCTGGGGTGAAAATGATAACAAGAAGATTGCCATCAGTTAAACTGCCGATACACACCAAATGCATGGCAAAGACCTTCAGAGTAGAAGTAACAGAAAAGAAGGGAGAGTTCGAGGAACTTAAAGTGTTTTCTCCATGTGACATGGTGAGAGAGACAGTGAGGGTATGGGTGCTATCAAAATGATGGGTTTTATCTTAATGGCTTTCCAGACCCTTAAGACCCTGATGTACCACTGAGTCCTCTAGACATTTTGCTGAAGGAAAAAAAAATCAATATTTGTATCTTTGGTTTGTCCATAGGTCTCAAGAGTGTTTAGTGAACAATGAGTGTCTGGAAAATGCTGTCTTTTATTGATTGACTACCTTGGCTATACCTGTGGGCTAGAGCCTGAAAACAACCACTGCTCCCTCACCTGTGATTAAGAACATCATGTCTCTTGTAACTCAAACTTTGACTTGCTCAGATGGGACAGCCCAGAAGACCAGGTTAAAAACCTGAGTGGGCAGGCTAATTTTACACAATGTGTTGTAGTAACAGTCTAGCTGGCAACAATTTGTGTTAGGTATATGAGAAGCTCATTGGCTCAATCCTTATGCTAAATTGTTCTTGTAATATCATTTTAATGACTGTGGAATAATGTTTTTTTTCCCCTAAGGAGTATTACCATTCTTGTAAAACTGAGTGCTGGCTTTGTAGTATAAAATTGGTGATATTGACTTGTGTATTGAAACACTCTGTGGGTAGCACTGCTGGTTGATCTGTAACATTTAGACTTTTTCATCTGTGTGTGCGTGTGTGCGCGCACGCGCACGCATGTGCGTGTGTGTGTTCATTGTGTGAGTGTGGGCACACATACTATGGCCCACAGGTTGAAGTCAGAGGACAATTATTGGGTGTCTTTCCTCACCTTCCACCTTCCACCTCCTTTGAGGTGGGCATCACGTTGTTCACTGAATCTTTTTAGCCAAGCTAACTGACCTGTGAGCTTCCTGTGGATTCTCATGTCCCTGCTTTATCTTTTGGCCATAAACACAACTGGGGTTACAAATGCCTGCCACAGTATTTCCTAACAGGAATTAGAACTCAGGTTCTCATGCTTATGATGCAAGGTCTTTATCCACTGAGCAATTTCCCTAATCTTCATTCATCTTTTTTGCATCTGAATGCATAAAAATGTCAAGTCTTGATCTGTGGAAGGGCATTTTTTGACTATGGATAACAAGAAAACTAAAAATAATGTAGCAATCAACTCATTGTTATGCTCCAACCAAATGAATTAACTCTCACTGATGACATAGCTTGAATTTGAAATGTTCCCTACAGGTTTATGTATCTAAAAACTTGGTTGCTGGCTGGTGAACACTGTTTTTTTTTTTTTTTTTTTTGGTTTTTTTTTTGTTTGTTTTTCGAGGTAGGGTCTCACTCTAGTCTAGGCTGACCTGGAATTCACTAGGTAGTCTCAGGGTGGCCTTGAACTCACAGCAATCCTCCTACCTCTGCCTCCCGAGTGCTGGGATTAAAGGCATGTGCCAGCACACCCTGCTTTGGTGACACTGTTTTAGGAGGTTGAGGAACCTTTGGGGCAAGAGGAATGGCTGGTAGAAGTATGTCCTTTGGAGCAGGTCTTTGAGGGCTGTACACTGGTTCTACCTCCAGCCTCAACTCTCAGCTTCTGATCCAGCAAGATGTGAGCAATACTGTCCACCTGATTCCACCATCCCAGCCACCATGCCCTCCCCATTATAATGAGTGTAACCTCTGATCCATGAGTCAAAATAAATCATTCTTCCCTTCAGTTTCTTTTGCCAGGATTTGCTCACAGCAGTAAGAAATGTAACCAATATCATTTATAAAGTAAAGTAAGAATTTGTCACCAGGCTTGGGTTTTTGAGCTAGTATGGATTCATGAAGTGAATGGTCTTTGAATCTTGGCTCTATTGCATTCAATGAGGTTTTTGGCATTAGTGAAGCATAGAAATATGATCAACAAGTGATTTTTCCACAAATCTTTGTGAGGTTGATCATAAATAAATTCACAGAAATATATACTGTTAACATAAATCCCTCTGCAAATGTTAGATAATGTTGTGCAGGAAGGAAAGTCAGGGGTCATAACTTAGTAGTCAGAAAGGTCTTGGGATGATTATAGTTTCTTTTCTACCCAACTATATATAAGCACTTGCTAACCTGGTACCGAAAGCTGGGCGCCTCATTTCCTGTAGGCTGTGATGTCATCACAGTCATTGAAATAGATTCTGCATACTTATTTATACACAGAATCCATCAAATGTACAGCAGGGCTCCCTATCTCCCACCTCTGGCAGATAGTCATTGATCATTTCGTAGCCCACCCTGGACCACAACTCTTTGCTCACTTCTGGCCTCTCCCAACCACCTTCTCCATAGAAGCCATCAATTCAAGAATGTTGGTCTCATCCAACTGAGCAGCCCTGACATTTTGTGAAAGTTTTATTACCTAGGAAAGATACCAACACATACTAAACATACATTGAAAAACCATTCAATGAATGAATGAATGAATGACTAAAGATGCCATAGGAAGACATGGTTGGCTGTGAATATTGACAATAACCTTTGAGCAATTAGGCCATTCAAATAAGTGCTCTGAGTTTAGGGCTCTCATCTCTGGCATGGGAAAGTTTATAAGCCCTTCAGTTGGTATTGATGTCAAGGTTAATTAAGAGAGCACAGATAGCACAGGTTGGGACAGCTGGTGAACTTTAAGGTTCTTCTCTTGCTTCCTTTTTGGAAGCTAATGGGTAATTGTTCTTTTTCCTATTCATCCTCCAGCTTGACTACACTCCTTCCACCTCCCGCCGTGTTATGTACATATTGATGTTTACACACAAACACATGTGTTTAACAACTAGCTGCATAACCATCATTTCACACCAGGATACCAAGCTCAGCCAATACACTTGGATGCTAACACCTGCCATGGAGACAGAAGGAATGACTTCTATATACCAACATTTCATTTTTGAAATTGGAGTGGGTGATTCAGAAGGGTAATTCAGGAATCTCTAATTGTTCTGCTGTTCAAGCTGGAAGCTGTTAGGGATCCTTGATTCATTTTACCTACCTGTTAGAACGAGTATCTGTAAAGTCCAAGTGAGATGATACATAAAACACTAAACATGCTAATTATTGCTGCTATTAGAAAGGAAAAATAACATCAGTGCATCCCAGAACCTTACTAACCTTACTTAGCACAACCCTTTTAATTCACTGATAAGCAGTTTAAGGCACAAAAAAACGTGACTTTTCTTGAGTCACCCAGCTTAATTAATGACTGAAATTAGTCTAGAGTCTAATGATTCCAAACCCATCCTCACTTGGCTTAGCACACATCTGTATCCTCAGCTTGATTAAAGTAGAAGCTGCAGGGAAGGTGGGATCAGAACTGCATGTGATTCTGATGACTTAACAAAATAAAAATAATAGAAAAGAAAGAAAGAGGAATGTGCCAACATTAATCACGAAAGTGAGCTTATTTCTGCCCAATCACTTTAAAAGCATTGCATAAAAGAAAAGAAAAATAATAAAAAATGAAAAGAAAACAAATGCCTCTTAAAAGTGTTTTATAAAATGGCAAAAAAAAAAAAATCTCTTTCAAACACTAAGAGAAGAAAATAGAGGAAAATAACTGGAGCCTCCCTTAATTGGATTCAACAAATGATAACGGCTACAGAGACCTGATCTAACAACCCCACTTGCCCACCTAGAGCAGAAAAGTGCAGGATGTGTAGGTGCCACACATGCTGGAACCTAAATGCTTAAGCTCATATGTCATTAATCTGAGCTTGCCGTACAGCAATGGCTTCTGATTCCATAACGACTGAGCCCGCTGACAGCTCATAGTGAGGAGTAGGGGACACGAGATCCTCCAAGGACAGGAGGATCAACTGGACTCAGCCAATACGCTAGAGTATAGGTGACTTTATTAGCTTATTTTCTTTAGGATGGTATGAAAATGATTTAATAAATAGAGTAAAGGCACCACATCACTCGGACTGATGATAGATCCCCTGTTGGGACACGTTCTGGGGACCATCCCCAGAAACATAGCCAGGCTGCTGCTCTGAGCAGAGGTTGAAGAGGTTTCCATAGGGCTTCAAGCAGCAAGCAGACGTCAAACACTTAGCAATCAGAAGAGCAATACTGGTGAGCCTGACATGCACTGCTTCCTTATCCCCTAATCTCTTGGTGTCATAGAAGGAAATCCCACAGGACATCATTTAAAGTATCACCTTACATTTATTTCTCACTGTACAGACATTGGCAGAATGTGCTGATAAACTTTGAAATCAATTCCATGTACCCAGGGTGACAGAGGCAGGTTCCATGAGGATGGCATGAGCCAGAGATCTTTCTCCACTCTGAGCAACCCTCACCTCAGTTCTAGGCTGACAGGCTGGGACACAAGTGATTCCATTCACTTCTAAAGTGATGTTAAAAACATGAGACTTCTGCTTCTTAACATTGTGCAGGGTCATGCTGGAAGGATGGGATTGTGGCTTCTTACTGAACCAAAGCCCTGCTCAGAAATATCATGGTTCATGCTGACCAGCACTAGCTGAAGCTGGATTCTCACTCTGTGGTTTATTTTTCTCTCTATGCAGTGACCAATTACAGTGTACTGTAAAATTTATGGGTGATTCATCCTCTTTGGAGATCTTCCTGGTAAAGCCAAGTTCAAGAGTGTTGACAGCATGGTCTGAGGGTTGTTCTGTTGTGATCTTTTCTCAGTTCCCCATTTGCAGAGACAGCTGGCTCTGCAAAAGACCTCTTGCCTTTTCTTTAATGCTTTTTTGCAGCAAGAGATTTCTCAGCTGCCTACTTCACTAGGCCTGATGTGACCAACATCTTGCAGATAGAAAATGGAAAATGGGCTTTCATCAGAAAAACGGCAGCTGTTTAATGCCATCAGAAAACAAAATCATCATACTTTACAACCAGTTTTAGCAGTTTAAAAGAGCTGCTAAGACAAAATTAGATGGAGACAAGAGTGGGGTTTTTGTAACTGACATTGCATCCACCAAACTCTCTAATTCATGTAAAAACAACTTTAAAGCATGAAATGGCTGAAGTTGAGAAGAGTTTTCAAAAAGATGCATAAGTTTATCTCAACACCATTTATGGAAACCCACTGGTAGTATTGTGCCTAACTGCTTAATAGATTTTCCTTTATCATGGGTCCACATAGGTGGCTGGGGTATTTGCTATTGCACAATTGTTCTATTTTCTGTAGTAAATTAATAATGACATCCCCACAAAATTTATGTGTTGAAATCCTCACCCTTCTATGTGATGGTATTAAGAGATAGGACCTTTGGGAGATGATATGATCCTATGTCAATAAGATTAGTGTTTTCATACAAGTTACCTTGGAAAGTACCCTTACATTATAACACAGCAAGAAGGCTATTCATGAATCTACTGGCTCAGTGGTTAAGGTGCTTGCCTGCAAAGTCTAATGAACTGGGTTCCATTCCCCCGTACCCATGCAAAGCCAGATGCACAAAGTGGTACATGCATCTGGAGTTCACTTATAGTGGCTAGAAGCCCTGGTGGGCCCATTCTCTATCTTTCTCTTTTTCTCTTTCTCCTCTTGGAAAAAGTAAATAATATCAAAATATTAAATATTAATAAAATATTAAAAATAGACTCACATCAACTGAAAATGTAACTGCCTCTAACTACGGCTGGTAAGTATGATATCTTGTTCACAAATGAGATATGAAACGTGCACATGGAGTATCTCTAGTTATTAATACAATTTGAAGTCATTGTTTTCTCTTTTGAGTTGGCTGTTGGTGATTTCAGACTGTGTGTTGATAAATACTGGTACAGACAATATCATTCCACTGATTAACTTCTCTCCAGCCAGCAGAGGACCTCTTACCTTTTTTTGCCATGATATTCCTGGAAGAAAAATTTATGCATATTTTAAAATTTGTGATTATTATCAAATCATCTGCATATGTGCTCTTAAGGTGGGTAAAACAATTGATGAACCATATATATTACATTATCTATGAAAGCTTCCATTGGACCTGTCTCATGCACATGACCCTAGGTTCAATCCCCAGCAGAAAACACACATGGGCTTGGGAATAAGGAAACAAAGGGGAGGAACCTCTCTTCTTTGTGTGCCTTTGTCAAGAAATCAACAGATAAGTGAGAATAACTTGGACTATAAAGTATTAGTTATTGACTATCACTCTGAAATTATTTATCATTTGATCAACAAACACACACGTTCTACCCAAAAGTACTTGCTTTGGAAGTAAAGTCAGGAGGCCTAAGACCCAACCCAGTGGAATTACAGAGGCCTAGTGTTTGCCTGGATGCCTGATGCACACAGGGCTGACTACATAGACAAGGCTTGTAAAATGTCACCTGCAAGGTACTGAGGGTCCATCCATTGGCCATGGCAGTCATGCCCGCCTTGCCCTATGTCAGTAGGTAGCCAATCAATCCAGTGGAAAGTGTCATTTTTTAAGGAATGTCCATATATTTGTTCCAAGCAAGGGATTCAAGTGAGTCCCATTAGCAGTAAGACACCCCATCACCTGCCACTCATCTAGTTCCTCTCAGCAGAGTCATGAAGAAGAAATCATTTACTCTCTTAAAGTGCTTCACAGGGTAAGCAGATGTTGAACAGCAGCCCAGCAATGTGGTACAACTGCTTAAGACAAGAAGTGAAGAGAAAGTGGATTCAATAGGAGCTGCCGAGGGAATCAAAGGAGGCAGAGCGTAATTACCTGCCTTGGAACGGAGCCTGAGTGCCCACACTAACATCATTACTCTTGCATTAAGAGGGAAGGGAATTTTTACCTAAACACAATCAGAGCTCTGCCCTTCCATTCCCACAGCTCTACCAAGGGCAGCGGAGGGAGGAAGACTTAAGACAGTGAGAAGGCAGAAAGAGAACGTAAGAGGACAGCACAAGGGACCTTCCTCCATCAGGGCTCTTGGCCACTTTGTCTGTTTTTCTGATCCGCTTACTTTCTGGCAGGCCCTCTAACCACATTAAAAATTCATCGTGTGCTTCTTGCATATTATCGATGCAAATCATCTGATGCTTATAGATGCCCTTAAGACAGGGGTTACTTTCAGTAGCTGATGTACCAACCACCTCATGTAACTGTCACAACATCTCAGTCCATGCAGTGTTGATGATTACTTTGTGTCCAGAAAGAGAAGTTGTGGGGTTATGACTGAAGTGGCTTTTCTCATCATGCTCTGGGGCCCTATGCTTGTTCCTCCCACTTCTGAATTGGGTGATATTATCCAAGGTTCTTTACCTACATCATTACCTCATCTGTAAAATGGGTAATGGGTAGAATGTGTGTGTGTGTATTAAATACATAATTACAGTATAGTCAGGGGCTGGAGAGATGGCTCAGCAGTTAAGGCACTCACCTCCAGTCCCTAGGGCACCCGGTTCAATTTCCCAGGACCCATATATGCCAGACCCACAAGGTTGGAGCCCTGGTGCGCTCTCTCTCTCTCTCTCTTTCTTTCTCTCTCTCTCTCTCTCTCTCTCTCTCTCTCTCTCTCTGCTTGAAAATGAATAAATAAATATTTTTTAAAAAGAATAATAGTAACTGTTAGTTGGTATTAGAATTCTGAAATAAAATCAAGTATAACCCAAACTACAAATTTGATTTCATCACGAAACAATGGAAAGAAAAGACGAGAGAGAGAGAGAGAGAGAGAGAGAGAGAGAGAGAGAGAGAGAGAGAGAGAAAGAGAATGAATCAAAAGTCCACAGGTTTGGTAGATGGGTATTCTTGAAACCCACAGTCCCAGTGAGACCATAAACCTTCCCAAACTAACCCTATCTATATTGTTTGTAGCAAATGACAGCTGAGTCCATTTTTTAATTTGCTATGTCATGCATGTTCGACTGGTTAAAAGGCTTTTTAAAAAAGAGTCCAATGAAACTGCAGAAAAGAATAAGAGACAGGAAAAAAAAATCCTACCAGGCAAGTGACAGGATTCAGGATCCAAGCATGTGGTGATGCCCTGAGCTCAAAGTCTTTACGAGCTAAGTGGTCGATATGGCTGCCTAAGATCCTCCACCCCCAATATGGTCCTGAGAGAACAAATAAAGGGCCTGGCAGCAAGGGGAAGAGAGAGAAGCACTCCGCTGAAAGATTGACTGATCTTGGCACAGATCAGATGGATGGTTCTAAATGACCTGTAAAGACATTCCCGCAGCCCTGGGCCACAGCATTAAGAGCCCAGACACTACTCGCACTTCTGAAGCAGTTATTAGTGACTGAAGTCACAATTGACAACTGCGACTTCAGTTTCAAGTAATGGTTTAACAGCATCAACTTGAGGAAAGGTTATATCTCAGTGTGTCTGGTACACTGCTGACACTTAAAGGAAATAATTGGTAGATTTAGAGCAGAGAGAGAAGCCGGTGGGTAGAATAGCAGGGGAAGCGGAGAACTTAGGAAACACTTCAGTGGGATTGTACAAAACCCTGCCAGGATCCTCACAAGCTACAATACTGAAATTATAGCGACACAGACAGGGGCACACAAACACTTCAAACCATCTCCCGCCTGACCTCCTCTCTGATATCCAAAGATAACAACGCTTTGCATTTTAGACTCTAAAGGTCCAAGGCATAAGAATTCTTCACATACCTGCACTTGCCACTTGGCTACTTTAAAATCACCACCTTAAGTAATGAGACCCATGTGTTCTTCCATGTCTTTGGGTGTGAAGGATATGTGAATAGGATGATTAGACTTTTTTTTGGTATACCTCTTGCTCTCCAGGTTGACAGGAGCCATCAATAAGATGGGTGGCTCCCACAATCACCAGACTGTCTCAATTAGCCAGGTATGGTTGTAGGGAAGGAGTCATATTGGAAGGAGGGAAGCTGGAAATTTACCTCAAATAGAGAGGCAAATAGAGAGGTCCTGGTATGATGAACCCTTTTCAAGCTCAAATCTGCAAATCTCCCTTTGCCTTTACAGCAGAAATACAGGACAGTATAAAAGTTGGTTGCCAACTCATTCCAGATTTGGATCCTGATCTAGCATCTTTTAATTTAACCATGTTGATATCAGGAAGCCCTCCCCCCTTTAATGACACTATTTCCACTAGTTTATTTAAGAATACCAACTGAAATGATTCCTATGTGGTAATGAGAGTGACTAGGCAGATAGCTTTTGTTTCAGGCAGTTAGACAGGAAAAAATGATCTCACAAGAGAGGAACCTTATGTTAGATACTTGCCAAGCCTACCTCTTCTCACCCCACCTGCTTCAGATGCACGAATCAGCACCTGCCTAGCCTCATCCAATCAAATTGTGCATACACACACACCCTGCCCAGTTGTGGGTGAGCCCCTTCTCTGTGCCTGGGCCAGTTGCCTGACACACCTAACAGAGATGTTCCAGTCTCTTCCAGAGCCCTGACTCCAAATATCTTTCTTGGGTGCATGGGGAAAAACAAAGAGAAAAACAACAACAACAAAAGTCCCTCCGCCCTTGGGCTGCCCACAACTCCACAGGTCCTCTGCACCTCTAAGACAATGTCTCTTCCACTCTGACAGCCTGGCTACCAGAATGGGAAGGTTTATTTCTTTCTTACTGTTTTTGTGGCCTTTTAGTCTCATTGGAAGTGAGTATATAACATTTTAGAAAAAAAAAAAAAACCTTAAAAATTTTGGTACATTTTCCCTCTCCCCCAATCCCCACTCTCCCTTTCCTTCGGTCCTCAAACCCTTCCTCTCCCTTGCATCCCTGACATTTTGAATAAAATATGGTGGTTTATAAATCATTCTTCTCAGTATAGTTTATCTTTTTTTTTTTTTTTTTGGTAAGTAAGAGACAGAAAAACAGGGTATAAGATTCAAGGATTATTCCTGAATTCCAGAACTCCTCTCCACAGTTTGATAAATAACACTGTTGATACTCGTGTGTTGTAGGATTTGTGTTATTCCTTCCCTCCCTCCCTTCCTTCCTTCTTTAACTTCCTTCCTTCCCTCCTTCTTCCCTCCCTTCTTCCCTCCTTCCATCTGTCCCCACTCTCTCTTTATTCCCTGCTTTTTCTTGAATTCTATTTCTTCTGCTTATTTGGTATCTATATACATTTGCCAATGGAAGTAAACATTATTACTATACAGTGGAGGGAGGACATTCATGACATTGGATCATCGAGCACTTTACTGAGTTCACCTGTAGTACAAGAACGGCTTGGAGCATTGCCCTAGCTTCTCACACAATGGATCAACCCATGGTTTGGATGAAAGTGGCTGTGTTGGAAATGATAGCAACATAGGGAATTTGAAAGATTTTCTCTTAAATCACTTTTAGTTGCTATCGATTGAACATATTCAGATGGGGATTTGACGGGACAAGTCAGTGTATATCCTGACTCCTAAGAAAGGTGTCTGGGAAATCGTTGTAATTTACCATTGAGATAGCTTAGGTGTTTATTTTCTCTGGAAAAACCATCCAATAAGGTTAAAGGCATAAAAAAGATAAAACAAATAATAAAACATGTGACAAATAAAAATATATATTTATATATAACCGTCAAAGTGTGGCCTGCCTTGCAATCTGGCCCCTCTCCAGTGAAAGATAACCCATGGCTGACAAGGGCAGCCAGAGCTGAGTGGTTTAATCAGGTGCACCTCATAGACCATTGTTATGTTGAGCAGGTCCCCAGCTCCAAGGAACCATCAGGGCTGTCTCCTCACTCTAATGGCAGAGTATTCATCTGGGAGGTGTTAAATCTTCAGTCTATTCCTACAGGGACTTCATGTTCTCCATAATTAATCCCTCTACTGGATGTCTATATAACTCCATCCTCTAGCGGTCATTATGAACTAGATGACGGCTCCCGGAGACGGCTCCAGGGCTTCCAGCCTGGAAGTTTGGGAGCCCATGGAGACCGTCCGGCTTCTGGCAGCCAAGAGGAGAATGTGAAGTGAATTCCACAGGCACATGTGCACACATGCAGGGCAGCTCACTCAGGAGAACTGCTGAGATGGCTTTTATTTTGGCATAGGAAATGCTTGTCAGACACATCAGCCGATAGCATCCACGGAGCTGGAAGGAGGAAAATGAACCGCATTACAAGGACCTCAGATTTCACAACAGAAAGCTGCATGCTGACATTTATATTAGCTTCGTTTGACATGTCCTGATGGTTCAGATCAGATGGAGAGGAATTCTTCCCTGTTCACCCATTCTGTACCCTGAAGTGCACCTTTCACCCCAGGTCTGTAGAAGTAAAACATCAACACTGTGTGATTGCCTGCTGGCTGTTGGTTCTCTCGAATTCCTAAGTACAGGAGGAAATTATCCAAGCATCAAAAGCATGGAGATTCATTCTAACTAAAGCAGAGTCTTTAAACTTTATTCAGCCAGAGCCTGAGAGGCAGAGACTGGATTAAAATGCACACTCTTGAACCTACACCCCACAAAAGCATAACCATTAGGATCCAAATAGGGCCTGAAAGTCTGCATGCTTCACAAGCAGATTTTTGCTATATTTATGGTTATGATTATGAATGTTCATAGTGTATTTTACAGATATGAGCATGAAATAATAACCTGTTATTTCACAATTATTCTTTTTATATTATTAGGTTAGTAATAGTACATATGTTTGCATGCTTATGGACAAATATTTTTCATTCATTTAATATTATTATAATACAGTGAACTTGAACTCTGGGTCAGACTATGCTGTGTTCTGGCCATTTAGAAAGCACCAGTCAGTGAAGCGGGACAGAATGAGCTCAGCGGGTGTCAGGACACACTGCAGGCAGTTTACTGGCTTGAGAGGCTTCATCAGCAAGTTGAGCATTCTCTCTCAGCTTGCAGAGGAAGCTCTCAGAAGCAAATTCATAACCCCAGTTTGGGGCAAAGCTCTGATTAGAACTTTGATCTTCTGATTCTCATTTACAAGTTCTTCCAGGCTAATGAAATAATCATTCTATTCATCATAATCAAGGGTCTCTGGGAGATGTCCTTAGTATATTTCTCATGCTCAGCCTATGAAATAAGCAATTAGAAATAATTTCAGAGCTGAAGATGGACCGCAGGGCTTTCTGCACGGTAAGTATGGGCCCAAGGCACTAGTTATCTTTCCAGGGGCTCTAACAGATACCTGACAAAATCAACATCAGGAGGAGGGGCTTATTTCAGTTTGCAGGTCAAGGTTGCAGTCAGTCATGACAGGGAAGGCAGGGTGGCAGGACCAGGAGGAAGCTGGTCACATGGCATCCAGTCAGAAAAGAGACAGCCATGAATGCTGCTGCTCTGCTTGCTTTCTCCTTTTTATTCTGTCCAGGATGTCAGCTCACAGAACGTCACTGTCCACAGTTAGGGCAGGTCTTTGAACAAAGCAGGAAAGAGAAACAAGAGGGAAGACTAGGCTTAACAACAGAGATAGGCTTCATAAGAGAAAATCAGAGAAGGGCTCTGACCAGACATGTCAGAAGCTATTTTGCTTATAGACTAGGGGATACTAATGGGGCCATGGAGGGTCATTGGAATTCTTTGGTTGCAGGACTATCTACCCTGTCTCATGGCTTGGGCCACTTCAGAAAAATGATTATTGGACATGGAGTTTGGAGGCATTCCAGGAAAGTGATCATCGGGATGGGTGGTCTGGATCACTCAGGAAAGCAGAGTTACAGTAAAATAGCTATCAGAGTTAAAAAATAGAAACACTCTGGTTCTAACAGTAGGACCTTCCATCTCTATTGCCCTAATCTAGGAAACTCCTCATAGAGATGCTAAGAGATTTATTTCCATGGTTATTCTAAGTCCTACCAAATTGGCAGAGATTCAGAATCATGTGCAATGTAACAAGAAGTTGCACCTCCAGACCAATAATAAACTTTGTCAAATTATTTTTCTAGTGAAGAATGTGAAAGTGAGTTAATTTAAGTAAATTGACCTGTATTCACTCTTCTAGGAAATGGGTGAGCTGGATTCAAATCCAGTGTCTGGACCTTCTAGTACAGGATGCATCATATGAGATACTTATTTTATTCATTTAATTGCCAAGGATTCCTTGAGTGTTGTGATGTGCCAGTTCTCATCCCATGTTGCTGGGAGACAGTGATGCTCATTACATAGTCCCTTCCTCTAGGGCCTTAGGGATAGTTGGCTAGAAAGGCCTTCTCTGGGCAAGCAGCATAGAATAGTAAGAGCCCAGAAGAATGCAGGCTTGCTCCTTTTAAAAATATTTATTTATTTATTTGTTTGTTTTCAGGCAGAGAGAGAGAGAGAGAGAGAGAGAGAGAGAGAGAGAGAGAAGAGAGAGAAACAGACAGAGAGAATGGGTGTACCAGGGCCTCCAGCTGCTGCAAATGGACACCATCTACATGCACAATTTTGTGTATCTGGATTTCTGTGGGTACCAGGTAATTAGGCTTTGCAGGCAAGTGCTTTAACTGCTGCCCTATAGGCTTGCTTCTTTACAAGCCTTGAGGGAAGATGTTCAGAGAAAGAGAACTTGGGTAGGAAGGCAACAAAGGCAATGGAGGGAAGGAAATGGAGGGAACCCAGCCACGCAGGGGCAGAGGTGTGAACACATGGGAAGATGTCAAGTGGGTAGATTTAAAGGCTGTGCACTTACATGTCCTACCAACCATCAAATGAGATGGAAATTTGCAATTGACTTCATCATGGAGGACCACTAAAACACACCATTCCCACCAGCTAAATGTATAGGAAAGGAGAGGATTTGCTCAGCCTATAACATGGCTTGGGGGATATTGTCCTCCAGAGAGATGACAGTGTGTGATGAAAAGATGACCTCACTTGTGAATCAGACAGATATGTAGTCTGGCCTCTTCTATCTCCACTTCCTACCTGGATGATATTGTGAAAGGCTTTTAGACATCCTGGTCTGTAGTTTACCCAACTGTACTTTAGAAATATGATGAAGCATAACTTCTGAGGATTAGTGATAATGTGTTTAAAGATTTGAAGCATAAGGCAAATAGCAAAAGCAAAGTCCAATTATACCTGAGGAAAAGGATTTGAGATACATTTGGCAAAACAATAATTTCACTAATACATAAAATATTCTCACAGCCTAATAAGTAAAAGACCACCAAGGCTGTCAAAAAATGGACTATATATAACTGTATATAACCAGAAACTTTATAGAAAAAAAAAGAAATCAAGAAAGACTTCATATACACAATATGTTTAAATTCTTGCATTTTTACAGATTAAAATCATCAAGAAATACCATTTTTCATCTTTTAATTGATCAAAGTCTAAAGTTTCTCATCAATGTGTTGAGGAGAGGGATAAGTAGTTTTAGGAATATCTATTTAAAAATCAAGCATGCAGGGCTGGAGAGATGGCTCACTGATAGAGGTGCTTGCCTGCAAAACCTGATGACCCAGGTTTGATTCCCTACTCCCCATATAAAGCCAGATACACAAAGTGGTGAGTGCATCTGGATTTAGTTTGCAGTGGCTGTAGGCCCTGGTGTGCCATTCTCTATTCTCTCTCTCTCTCTCTCTCTCTCTCTCTCTCTCTCTCTCTCTCTCTCTCTCTCTCTCTCCTTATAAACGAATAGATAAATCATTTTTAAATAATAAAAAAAATGCAGGGGGATGGGGAGATGGCTCTTTATAAGTAAAGTGCTTACCTCTTGTGCATGAGGACCTGAGTTCAGATTTCTAGTACCCACATAAAAATGCTTGGTGTAGGGCATGGGTACCCACACCTTGGATCCCAGCACTCAAGAGGCAGAGGCAGGAGGATCACTGTGAGTTTGAGACTACATAGTGGATTCCAAGTTATCCTGGGATAGATCGAGAACCTACATCAAAACAACAACAACAACAAAAAGCTTGGTGAAGTGGCATAGGCCTGCAATGGGGAAAGAGATAAGCAGGTGCATCCCTAGGGCTTGCTAGCTGATGGTCTAGTCAAATCTGTGCACTCCAGTTTCTATCAGAAACACTATCTCAAAAAAAAAAAATCTAGAAAGCAACATTTAATGTCTACCTCTGGCCTTCACACACATGTGCATGCATGTACATAAACACCTGTACCTACACGTGTGCCCATGCACACAAAACAGGCATACACACTATAGACACATACACATTCCAAAAAGTTAGGCATATAAGGTCTGTGACTCAGCAATTCCTATTGGAAATTCATCCTGAAGATGTCCTTACATGTGTGTGCAGAAGAGTAAGTTTGAGACTGTTCACCTCAGCATATTTTGATACTGCAGACTACTTAAATTAAATGCTCTCCTAAAAGAATCTGGTCGAATAAGTAATGATATTGGGAGCTTAATTCATAATGAAAACATAAATCCTGTTCTTGGGTTCTAGTGCAGATAGACTTGGAATCTATAACTTTCAACATGACCTTGGAGAAGTTGCTCAGCACCTGCTGTTTTTCATGTATAAAATGGTGATGACTGTAATGGGATCATGTCTCATGGAGTTGTTGATTTCAACTGTCTGTGAGAACATACATTCATATGTTCCTCCTTACATCCAAAGACCTTTCCCTCAATAAACACAAGTACTGATTTGCATGCTATGAAATATTAACCTTGGGGTTGAGGAAATAGCTCAGTGGATAGAGGACCTAAATTCAAGTTCAAACACTAAAGTTAAAGCTAAGCATGATGGTGTATGCCTCTGTTCTCAGCACAGGGCAGGTGGGGGGTCTTTAGGACTTTTGCTTACTGAATCAGTGAGTGCTATATAAGGGAGAGACCCTGTCTCAAAAAACAAGGTGGAAAGTGAGTGAGGGAGACCCAGCATTGACCTATGGACTTCATGCACACATGAACAAGTGTGCATGCACACCCATGCACACATGCAAACATTCATATACATACACACATATCACACAAACATATGCAGATAAAAATACCCCCTGCAATGAGTAACAGGCTAGGGACATTTTGCAGAGGGGGGTACCATCAAGCATTCTTGCCCTCTAACAGCAAACAGTCCACCCCGTACAGTTTCCTTTACATAGTGACCTAAGTCCATAAGAAAGAAATTGTCTTGTGGTAATTTAATGTTGGTGGAAAGAAGCTAGGCTTTAATCTGGCGCTCATTGGAAGCAGTGAAGAGGAAAGAAAAAGAAGTTGTCAATCACTCTGTGGGATGGATAGCCTGAAAGTCCGGAGATCCCTGGACCTGGGCAGTCCAGGGAGCTCTTGACTCAGTGTGCTGAGGGTAGGTTATTAGAAAGTTGAATAAGCATGTCGCTGGTCCAATGGATGAGAAAGGCTAAAGTCCCCAATAGCTATTCAGGGCTCTCTAAAACCAAGTGCAGTTGGTGTCACACGACGGAAATGAGACTTGTATTCTATATTGAGAAACTTCTATACTAAATTCCTCAAATGACCAAGTGATCTTTTACTGTGTGTATATTAAATTCTTCCTTATTCAATTAATTAATTTCTAAATGCCCTAATATGGCTATTCTGCATTCAAAAACTAAAATGAAATTATTCTTATGTTTGTACTTTACAAATGAATCATCAACGTTAATGCATTTTAGGATACTCCTAATTTTAAATATAGTATTAGTTTGGCCCTATGAACCTTAAGGGTAGCATGGAAATTCCAGCACTTGTAAAACTTGTGCCTAATCAATTAAGAAAGCATCACATTCACATGATTGTTACAAGAGACTCTCATTAGAAGTCATTGCTTGACAAAGATCATCCACCCTTGCATCTGAGCTGAAGCTCAGTTCTATGGTCTGTCCATGTCCTCTGCTTCTATTTGACTCTGAGGGGATTTAATTGGCACATCTGCCACAGTAGAAACCCACTGGACTGGGGCTTGAAGGCTGAGCTAGTTAAATACAATCTAAGGAAAGTATGAAGTTTTTCCAGTTGTTTCCTTTAAACACAGTCATTGTGCCTGTCAATCAAATCGTTTACAGTGTTCCAGTCCATTTAATTACTGTGCTTTATTTTAAAACGAGTACAAGGGGCATGGAAAGAAGTAAGCAAAACACGTTAGAGTAAGAACACTTTTCAGGAAAATTATACATTATGAAAAAAATAGTCATGCACCCATGGTTTAGTTTAGAAAATATTTCAGACATTAGCGTGAAAAAAAGTTCCCCAAGTTCATAAGTCGTGGCAGTGGCCAGAGTAGCAGGCTGAGAATGTCAGCACAGCCTGGAAGAGCCTCAAAGCCAGGATAAGCAGCAGGCCTTTGGGATGACAGCTCAATGTGAAGCAAGTAGCACTTCCATCCAGCATGCCCCACATGGGTGTCAACAGCAGAAAATGCTCCATCACCCAGCTAGTAGAAGCACAGCCTGATGGACACGGAGCCTGACCTTGCTGCCCCAGGAGACAATCCCTCTGGGTCATGGGTGAGGGAGACTGGCAAGGGTCACTGAGGGGGGCGTGCAAGTACAGCTGCCTGCTCAGAATCCGTCCCCACATCAACAGGGCTCAGCCTCGAGGGGTTGTCAGGCCAGCCCTTCGCCAGCTCTCACTGAGCAGCACGAAGCAAAGCTCAGAGAATATTTGCCTTCTTTGGGATCCAAAGCTGTTTGGAGAGAAAAGCAACAAGAGGAAGAAGACAGAGAGGGTCCAGCCTGGATGGGTGGGCTATGCCAGCTGCTGGTGATGAGCTACAGCAAGGTAATTTATTGCAGAGGCTGAAAGGAGCTGAGGAAAGATAGTGAATGACAGATGATCTAACCAGCTGGATGAATGGTACCTAGATCACCAGGTGACCCACTGAGGTCTGCAGGTGTAACTATGCATCTATTGCAGTGTCTGCACCCAAAGGCTTTTCTCTTCTTCCACACAAGGCCATGGTGGAGGTCCAATGACTCAGGCAGTGTGCAGTGAGCACTTAGATGATCAGAGACATTTGCCCTCCCAATAGTTTGTTTCAGAATACAACCCTTCCCTGCAACTCCGAGGATACCCAGAACCCTGCAAGTTCTCAGAGGTACACTTCAGCCTCTTTGTTTTATTGGGTTACTGGAGGTGGCTTGGATGCAGCTCTATAGGAGTAACCTGTCCTGTTTCTGGAAAAGGCAACGCTGCCCTGCCTGTGTCACACCCAACTGCATCTAGGCTCCATGCTGTCTTTGCTTCTGGCCCATTGTCTCCTCACTGCACACACTGGGCCCTTCTTCTAAGCACTCTCCCTCTCTCTCTTTAGATTTATGGTCAGTGACTACTGACTGGCCTGGAAGTGGGGATGCCATGCTGAGCCAGCAAAGCTAGCAACTTGTCTGCCCTTCCAGCTGGAACAAAACAGGACTCCGTGGTGGTTTTGTTCACATGGAAGAAGCCAGTATGTTTATCATGCATTTGTTTAAACAATTTATATATGTGAAGATAAATTCTTTCTGATACCTATTGCATTTGTCCTGATTTATAGCCCATCATGGGATAAGAGGGAACAGAGAGAAATCAGTAGGTCACAGGAAGTTCTGCATGTTCATACAGGACACCAAATTCAAGATGGATTGATTTCCTTTATAGAGTTAGAAGAAATTTTGAGCTCCTTAACAAAGATAAAAGCCCAAACATATAAATATTCTGTATATAATATATATACAAGCAAAGTGGCTTGTAGAGGAATGGGTTTATTTGGCTTACGGACTCAAGGGGAGACTCCATTCTGGCAGGGAAAACGATGCCATGAGCAGAGGGGTGGACATCACCTCTGCCACAGCACTGCAAACAGCAGCAGGAAGGTGTGCCAAACACTGGCAAGGGGAAGCTGGCTTATAACCCCATAAGCCCACCCCCAACAACACAGCTCTAATGAGGTTCTAATTCCAAATTGCCATCAGCTGAGGATTGATCTATCAGAACACATTTATTTGTTTGTGGGGGACACCTGGATCAAACCATGGCATTCAGTATTCTGTATTTTTCAGTTATTTCATCCTGTTCGTATTGTACATAGGAGACATCAGTGCCATTTTAGAAATGAAAAGGTTGCCAGGAGAAACCAGTGGGAGACTATCCCACAATCAAGACAGGGACATTTTGGATTAAGGACTTCGAATTTACAGTTATAATTTCATGTAAACGGATTAATTCCATCTTGTACTGAAACTAGAAAGAAAGAAAAGGCCATCTCCTTGTTCTCAAAGCAGTAATTTTGTAGGAGGAGAATCAAAATAGAAGTGAAGACAGAATTTGACATAATGTAAGGCAGCTTAAATGCATCTAAATGATAGACTTTTGGCAAACTTCATTCCCATGGGATCAGAAATTTGAAAACAGACTTAAAGAATGTTCCCAGGAGCTCTTTAAAGGATAGAAAATCTCTTTGATCCTATAAAATCAAAAGACTGTCTATCACATTCCAACAAAGTTTCAATCAGTGGACTAAGCAGATGGCTCTGTGTATAAATGTGAACAGGAAAGGAATCCACCAGACAACTCCAGGCAGGTAGATACATCTGTGTTGATGTTGAGACTTTGAGTGATGTTCTCCCTGCCCTACTTTTTCTGCTTCTGCAAAACTGCCTATATTTCACAACAACACAATTAAGCCCAATGACAAAATAATGATAAAATTAGTTAAAAGGAAAAAGTAAAATAAAATAATAAAATTTATATACAAAGCACTTGCCATGTAATGGTAATAGTTCCTACACTGAGATGTATAGTAACAATGTAAAAAAATCATCCTCATTTTCCACAGAATATTCATTCCTTTTCTTTGTAGAATCTATGGTAAGATACCTTTCAGAATTCAAAGAGCTTGATTAGTGTCCGATAATATTATCAAGCTAGCAAAACTTATTACTGGAGTCCCCAGTAACATGGTGCAACAAAGAAATCATGATTTCCAAAATTATTTATCTATTTAAAATTATTTAATATAATCCCATTCTATTCCCTCCCCCTAATCCCTTCCATCCCTATCATCTGTCTCCTGATTGCATGTCAGGTTTGCTTGCAACTCGAGCTGTTCCTGGTTAGGAACCATAGATGAGGGGAGTACCCAGAGGCATTGCTCCCACCCAATGACTGACTGCTACTTGCACAACTCACACAACTCATAGTCTTCAAACCCATGGTGCATATTAGCAATCCCACTAAGGACAGTATAGGGGTAAGAAGGAGGGAAATGATGGGTGGTACCAGCCCATGACTTATTCATTCAAATTTTCTAATAATTGCATTCTAATAAATCTAACTGGTGAGGTAAAGCAAGATTTGGAAGGGTGACTTTTCACTATGGAGAAACTTCCAAGGACAATAATAATTGCTCAAACTAGCATTGCTGGTCAGAAAGAAGATGGTCAGAGATATCAGGTTGCTGTCCTGTGTCTTCTTTGACAACCACTAACAGTGGGAACAGGGTTAGGGTGATGTCTCATAAGTAAAGTGCTGTCAGCACAAGCATGAAGACCTGAGTTCAAAACTCCTAGAATATGTGAAAGAGTAGGCATGGTGGTAATCATCTGGAATCCCATTGCCTCTGGGTGAGGGTACAGAGACAAGTGGGACCTCAGGTCTTGCCTGGTAGCTTGTCTAGGTGGAAAGAATTGAGGAAGACATCGACATACAGACACACATAGGTATACCTGCACATAATTCCATCTCCATTCATATGAACACACACACACACACACACACACACACACACACACACACACACCACATACACACGAATTAACCAAAGAATGAAGAATTTTAGTAACCAGTTTTTAGCTTCCTTGATGTTCTGCACGATGCCTAATTGAAAGCTTCCTACACAGTGAATTCTCTCTAAACAAAATGGTGATGAAATATTCACTCTCTCTTTCTTCTAGTCAAAGGAAAAGCTTTAACCAGTGTCTCTTCTTGAATATCACATGAAAGCTGCACTACTTTCAGAGATTGTATGTTTGTTTCTTAGGTTCCCTTTCCATTCCTGTGACAAATATCTGAACTAAACAAGTTATAAAGATGAATGGTTTACTTTTTTTTATTATTGTCCATAATGAGTTACATTATTTAGTGGGTAAATGATGAGTTGTTATCCCCAGTTCCCCAACGCCCTTCTTCCCCATCCCCAATTAGCTGGATATACTCCTCCATGGGCCGTCTGGATCAGTCCTTGGGGCAGGGGATCACAGATAGCCGGTTCTCCTGGCCATAGTATGTTGTTACTCAGGTGCATCAAGCCTCTGGATCATCTCCCCCACCACGGCTCTCACAATCTTTCTGCCCCCTCTTCCGCTCAGTTCCCTGAGTCGTTGTGGGTGAGTATTAAGGCTGCTTTAATGTTGTGAGCTTAGGGGTCTTTGTGTCGAGAATTGTTGGTTTCTGTCTCACTGGCTTGTCCTGTGTTGATTGAATGACTGTGGCTGTGGGACCCTTGTTCATCCCATCATAAGATTAATGGTTTATTGGACTCACGTTTTCAGAAGTTTCAGTTTATGACAGGCCCTGTCACTTTGTGCCTTGGGCAGCAGAGTATGTCACGTTACAGAGGAGATCTGTTCAACCACAAATGGTGGTCAGGAAGCAACAAGAGAAACTAGAAAGTGCTCCTCCACTGACATGCCTCTGATAACCTACCTTCCGCCCACTGAGCCATGCCTCCTACAGATTCCACCGCTTTCCAATACAGCCACAGGCTGAAAACACAAAGCTGTAACACATGGTTTAGGAGAAACATTTAACAGTGAGCTAAAGTCAAGATTTATGATTGTGGTGCTTTGCTAGGTATGGGTACAAAACCAAAAAACCAATCATGTATTCCCTCCTTTACTTATTGGGTATTAATAAAAACACTTCTGAGGCAGCTGTTGTTGTGAGTACTACAGATCAGACACCATGGATAATAGATCAATGACACACAAAGAAATGAGATCATTCTTCATATTAGGAAGCCTAAAATGGAAACATGGCTGAATCATGGAGACATGCCTGCTGGGGGTAGGAGAGAACAGTAGACATCATGGATGAGGACCTCAGAGCATTTGTCTCTGAGGAAACCAAAGCCCAGGAGGTTGCCTGCTACTTGGGGCTAAGAGTGAAGGAAGGCAAGGAAAAGATCCCTTGTGGAACCTTGTGTAGGGTGAAGTTCAGCAAGCTAGATTCTTATAATTTTGAATTGGAAAGTGATTTTCCAAGTTTTTTTTTGTTGTTGTTGTTGTTGCTGCTTTTCGCAAACAACAAAACCAACAAAACGTATATTAGAAGTCAACATTTATAAGCAATGAGGAATAAGGGTAAAGGTACTTTGGGCACTGAGAAGAAAGAGAGGCTGACTTTATCTTCTACATTTGGAAGGCTCATACTAAGGTCACCATTAAAAGGGGAAACACAAAGATGGATGATACTAGGTTTTTTCCTGAGAAGGGGTCAGGAACTTATGCCCATCAAGCAAAGCCAAGGTCAGTGGGTGCAGTTATGGGTGCCATGAAATGTGTTCTTTTCCACACCGTTTGAATTCTGACTGCTGAGGAGTTCCAAGCAATTCAATGAACATCTTCTGTCATGTTCATTTTCCAAAGGATATAATTTCCTATCCAAACTGTAACATACCAACTTTCAAAGGAAGCCGCTGTGGGGAGGTGGGGATGGCACCGTGTTTCCTAACTGGTGATTAGCAAATTTATTGCATGATAAACCATTTTCAGTGCAGTTTTGAAAAATAAAAACATGCTTCTTCCTGAGTAATTAGTTGCTCTTTTCCGCCAACAAACTGTAATTTTTATTCCTTTTACACAAGCCCGTTTATTAGGAGAGAGAGCTAGCAAGCATTTATGCTTTTGTGTTTATACTGCAAAGAAGACATGGCATCAAAAATCTGCTATGAGTATTCTGAATATGGCTGTATTTTAAAATCCACATTAATTATAGATCCACTTATTCTTAGAAAAGACAGGAATTGCAGCAGGAAGGTGGGTGGGGGAGGGATTCATGTATAAATTGCCTCCCAAGGACCCCACTGAAATTTCCATAACATTCACCACATGACACTGATGTGTGAAAATTGACACGAGGGTTTGAAAATTGGGACCAAAGGAGCCCAAGCATAAAATAACTTCAATTTTGCGATCTCTCTGTCTCTCAGAGGAATAGCACAGAGGAGTGACCAACACAACACAAACAAGTGAAGGGAAGAGAAAAAAATCCTGGGAGAAGGATCGGAGTTATTAAGGAGAAAACACACTTCTCACTCACAGAGAGAAAGGATGATCAATGGATTTAGTCACAGAGAAATTCAAGCAGAAAATTGCTGCTGTTTTTTATCTTGAACAGCAGAAAGTTTAACCAAACCAGAATTCTCAGGACTGAGCAATGCAGTCTATAGCTACCTGTCCACAAAGGGATGGAGATGGGTCTTTGAATCAGAGCAAAATGGTCAGGCTCTCATAGCGTTTAGTTATAGGAAGAGCAGAATTTTGATAGAGGAGGGTTTGTGTTTGAAATGCCCTAGGTCAAGGCTAACATCTGTTACAGACCCACATAGCTTCAAAGTGTATAAAATGAATAATTTGCTCAGCTCCAATGCCTGCCCTTGAATGAAAATAATACCCCCAAATAGTATCCAAAATGAACGTGAAAGTGGTACATATTCCACTGCACTGCACCTGCTAAGAATGACAAATGTAAAATCATTACTGACAAAATGGAATGTGCTAGCAATTCCTCACCTGGCAAAAATATTTAAAGAGCAGCTCCTAGCATACTGTTTTGGCAAGTGCACTTTTGAAGCTTGAGAAAAACAGAAAAGGAAGGGACTCCTTAATCTACCTAAGACTTGGCTGTTTTGGCTTAGTTGTGATGCAAAAAAAATTTTTTTTAAAACTCAATTACCAAACTAAATGGTTTTGAGTGAAAAATAACTGATCACAATTGGAGAATGAATGACTTCAAAGGCTGTGTCTCCAACAACAGGATTTTCGGACCTGTTAGAAGACACTCATTGGTCCGTGTAAATACTGAGATTGAGGAAGTAGAAATCACATTTGAGCTTTCCTCTAGAAAAAGTTTGAAATTTGAAAAAGTTCTAAAAGAGTTTAAAAGATCTGAGGGAGAATGGCTTTAAAGGAAGCACCCAGCCAGGGACAATTGTATGAATTTTAAGCAGGTCACTTCAGTTATGTAAAGCTAAATTTCTGTCGCCATACTCTGCGTTGTGTAAAGCTAAATTTCGTCCATTGAAAACAACAAAAGCAAATAGCAATGACAAAAGAGTTTACTTCAGGAAAGTCTGGAAGAGCAAATGAGAACTCTATGAGGTTTGCGCCCTCTCTTAATTATTGAATAACTATTTAATAAGTACTATTTTATGTAAACATAACTGTCATGTTCTTTCAAAGCCTTATATGACCAAGTCAATAAAAGCCTTTAAACATGCATAGGGTTTTGATGTTGGGACAATATTTTTACATCCCTTCTTATTTTGTCTTTGTACCAATAAAGATAATGTTAGTTTCAAGAACAAACAAGACCCTAACTCTCAGTGATTCAACATAGAGAAGACTTATGTCTACTCGTCCAGACACTTACCACAGACTTCGTTGTGATCCAATCTTTATAGTCTGAGGACTGTACCCCTAAAAATTTGTTCTACCCTCGTCTCAATTTTTGCAAGCCTCTTCATTTGGCAAGTGTTTTGGGGAAATATTATAGAGTGTCCTACATGGGAGGTTTTTGGCTTGCTTGTGTTTTTATGAGTCGGATCATGAGCTTCAACACTCCAGAGAACCTGGATGTGTCTTGATTTTGGATCCATGTTTTAGAAGCTTGCTCTAGTCTCCACAGGTCCTCATGGATGGGGACTGAGAGTTGGCTGAGAGCATCTTGTCTTGAGAGCATCAGTGGGATGGGTAAGAATCTCTTTGTCTAGATTTCTGTGTCCATCGGAGCATGGGTGGTATTGCTACTTCTTTACACACACACACACACACACACACACACACACACACACACACACACACACTAGCACAATGATTTCAGCTGTTGTTCCCAGGCCATGTCTCTTAATGCTCAGTAAACTAAGGGAAGTTCATGTTAGCCACCTGCTTCTGCTACCATTCCATTAGCTAGAAGATATAGGACCCCTAGAGACCTAGACAGAAGACTGATCATGTCCTTTTGCTTGAGTCCAGGAGTGATATCATTCTTGCCCAAACCTTCCTCCTGGCAAGCCCCTAGACCTACAGAAGGTAAGCATCACTTTAGCTATGTGTCATCACACACACACACACACACACACACACACACACACACACACACACACAATTTAAATACTTTTTATTTACTTGCAAAAGAGAGAGAGAAAGAAAGAGAATGTGTGTGTAGGGTGTGCCAGGGCCTTCTGCCACATTGTAAATGAATTCTGGATGTATGTGCCTGGTTTTATGTGGGTGCTATGAAGTTGAACCCTGGCTGACAGGCTTTGCAAGCAAGCACCTTTAATCACTATGCCATCTCCCTGGCCCTGACTTGTACTATATTATTATCAACAGCAGTCTTTGCCCATGAAGGAAAGTGGGAACCAGTTTTCCCATTGCTGAAATAGAGAGCTACTCTATCACTTTCATTTACAGGAGAACTGCTTCTTATTTCTGCAGATATTGGAATCCTCATAAAGGTACCACTGAGAAGTTTATGATCACCTTGTCTTATTCTCTCTCCTCCAGGACTACCCTGATTGGTGGAAAAAGAGCTGTGTGGATTTCTTACCTTGGAGATCCACCAGGTTAAGTTTTAAAATGGACTAAGAGATTCCAAACTTTTGTCCAGAAAGATCTCAGGTGACCCTAGTACCAACAAGAAAGTAGCCAAAATAATGCCACATTCTTGATAAGAGAACCAGCTCTTTTATGCACCTGGAGTAGATCAGAATAAATATTCTGGCCGCTTGAGACAAAAGACAACAAAAGTTTACTACCGAAAGGTCTAAGTTCTTTTGCCCAAAAGACCGTTATTTTCTCTCACCTCAAACAACTTCAAGATATTGCCCCGGGGCCCTGGGAGTATTTTGTTATTTTCTGTGCGAAAGATTATAGTCCCTGGTGCACATGGGGAGATTGTATTACTGTCCGCTGATTCCCTTAGTTGACACAGCGAGCAGTGCCTGTGACCTCAACGTTTGAGGTCGCATCCAAATGTGGAGCTTTTGTGCTGGAAGACTATAGGAAATGTGGAGATGGGAAGAGGGTCAGGAAAGGTACCAGAGCATCCTGCACCCCCAGGGGCAGGCGGGGCACGTGTCCACCTGGTCCAGGTGCTGTGACAGTGGAGATGCACTGAAGTCTGCTCTGCAGCCTTCCATGGGTAGCTGACGAGGCCCTCATCACTCATGCCACTTACTAATTAGGGATCCCTGGGGGCTGGATCAGTTGAAATATGACTTGGTCTCAACTGAGTTCTGCTTCAACCTTCCAGATAAATCTCTTTCGGATGAAAACCAGCTGGAAAAAAGGACAGAGAAATATCTAGCCCTTATTTTAGTTTCTTTTCTTCTTAATTTTTTTCAGCCTTGATTAAAACGCTGATACTTTCCTGAGGCACATGTACTTCTAGAGGAAGATAATGCTAGGAGGAGAGATACAGTGTCAAATTGCATGCGAGTGACTCTCCTCTGGGTTCATTTATTTTTTCACTTTGTGCTGTATTAGGTCTGTGACTTTCCCTAAGCTGATGGTCTACAAGACTGGCTGTTTGCATGCTCTGGATCTCATTTATTAGGAAGTGAAGTATGTAATGGTGAAAAATAGCTTCATGGGTTTCCTCTTTCTCTGGGGTATCTCCGCAGCATCACGGCTGGCTGCACATGAAGTGAGTATCACCGAAATGAATGGAAGAAAAGCCGAGCTCAGGATGCAAAGGGTGCGTGTGCCTCCTCCTTGGCACCTGCTGGCTGCCTGTGGCACCTCATCTTGGCGTTCTCCACCTTTCACAGGCTGAGGGGCTTGGCAAATCTAGGGTCACTGGGATTGCATATGCATAAACACGTGTGAGCTTCATCCTCAGTAATTTATTTTCTTGAAGAGGCATGTGGTGTGTGTGTGTGTGTGTGTGTGTGTGTGTGTGTGTGTGTGTGTGTGTGTGGCAAAGTCTCAGTCAAGCAGACTTCTCCACCTCCCAGTCTGTGAAATGTTTTTCTCAGATCACCTTGAAGACTGACCAATAAAAACTGGAGCATTCCTGAACACCATGGAGAAGGTTTGAAAAACTTAGTTTTGAAAAAGAAAAAAATAAAACAATTGGATTTTTCTCAGCTATATTGGTCATTACTACATCTGAATTTATAGGGAGGTGAGAAACACTTTTTTATTGACAAGACTTCTAAAATGGCTCGCCCCTCCCTTTCTTGAAACGGAGAGTTAAATGAATTCTCCATTCATCAGATAGGGGGAAAGTAGTAGAGGTCCTCTATGATTCTGTAGGAAGGATTCTCCATCCTTCCAGAACATCACTGATGCACTTTTACTATGTGGGTAGCTGTCTGTTGCAGTCAGCTTTCTAGTTGCTGCACAGAAAGAATCCAAACAAAAGCGGCTTGTGGAGGAATGGGTTTATTTGGCTTATGGACTCCAGGGGAGACTCCATCCTGGCAGGGAAAATGATGGCATGAGCAGAGGGGTGGACATCACCTCTGCCACAGCACTGCAAACAGCTGCAGGAAGGTGTGCCAAATACTGGCAAGGGGAACCTGGCTTATAACCCCCATAAGCCCGCCCCAACAACACAGCTCTAGTGAGGTTCTAATTCCCGAATTGCCATCAGCTGAGGATCGATCTATCAGAACACATTCATTTGTTTGTGGGGGACACCTGGATCAAACCATGACACTGTCTATTTAGTACCAGGAAAGATGAAAAGTATTTTTAACAAAGAACAATTTATTATGATCGAGATGACGAATGTATCCTGGTTCAATCCATGAAACCAGAACACGCATAACCATACATGCTAAGATCGATTTAGAGAGCACAAGAAATAATAGCACCCGTGGCACTAAAGCCTCCGCACCCATCACAGGCCATGACATTTTACAGAGTTTATCTCCGTTCCTATGATGGTTTCAATCTGAAATGTCCCAACAGGCTCATGATTTGAATGCTAGTTTCCAAATTGGTGGCTTTTTTTTTTTTTTTTTTTGGAAGGCTGTGGAAACTTTAGGAGGTGGGGACTGGACTGTAAGATAGAATTAGATCACTAAGGGATGTCTTTGAAGGTTAAAGCCCCAAACTTGTTCTACATCTTGGATGTGAGCACTTAAGCTCACTTAAGCTGTCCCCTCCAGGAAAAACTGAAATCTTCAAAAACCATGAGCCAAAATGAATCTTACCTTCCCTAAGCTGTTTCTCTCTCTTTTTCTGCAAGGAGTCAGGTAATTTTCCCATACTCACCCCATGCCTACGGACTGAGAGGCAACAGATACCCTGCACTTTTTAAATTTATCTGATTTGGTTTTCTGTTGCTTTACCGCCTATAGACTTCTGGCTGATGAACCACAAAGTCCTGAATTTTTTGCATATATGATTCCTTCTTATCAATGAAGCAAATTGGTCTTCATGTATTAACATTCATGAAGCATTGTCTCTCTGTAGCCCAGAACTCAAGACATGTGAGGATAAGTGAAACTAGTCATTATCTCTTCCTCACAGGCTTTCATGTCTTGGCTACTGGCTTGCCATCTTGCATGGTGCAAAGATAAATCTATGGTAGGCATTTATATGAGGTAAGAAATGTGTGATGGACCAAGTTCACCTTCTGCATTCATTTAATAGAGGATGTAGATCATGTGGCTTTAAATAGTTTGCTTTTCATGTTTGGTTTACCTCCCGTATCTCCCTTCTAGCCATGAAATCATCTTTATAATATTAATATTTTCTCCTAACATATGTATTTCTGTGACTACTAGTGTAAATATTTTTAATTTATTTTTACAATAAGTATAACAGAGTTATATTGGAAGCCTTGGCCTTTAAGTATTATAAGTAGGTAGATATGAGTGAGAGAAAAAGAGAGAGAAGAGAGAAATGGTCTTAATAAAAAGAAAGGTTCATGATAAATACTTAAATATATCATGAAAAATTAGGTTAGTAAATTCTGAAACCAATCTATGGCATTAGCAACCATTTAAAAATTTACTTCTAACCTCTAGGAAGTTACAGCAAAAGTAGCTCTAAGTTTGCAATCCAACCCAGTGTTTGTACTTAAATTTACTAATCTTGGAAACTGAAAACAAAATTATAGAGTAGGAGCCACGACAGAGCAGTCCTTCTTTGTAATTACAGTAAGTGCGGGACAGCGATAAAGCATCCATGCCAGCTTTCTAGGAACTCATTCTCATTCCAGAGCACCTGATACTAAGTTGTGGCTGTTTCCTAATATGCTGCAGAAAGAGAGGCAGCCTCAGAGCAGGAAATTGACCTGCAGAAATGTGTAGGATGCAAGCACTACCCTCACTCTCACAGGACACCAAGTGCAGAACACTGCAGGACACAGGCACAGATCTCACTCTCACAGGACACCCAACTGCAGAAATGTGCAAGAAACAAGCATGACTCTCATGATATCCACGTGCAGAACCCTGAAGGACACAGGCATGATTCTCACTCCAACAAAACATTGGTTTCCTTAAAACAACCTTCAAATTTTGCAGTAGATAATGTGGTACCAGAGAAAGAGCTGACTTCTGAGAGATTCTGATCTCCATTCCAGTTAGACCTAGATCCTTGTGACCTTGACAAATCCCCATAAACATATCCAGCCTCATTTCTCATTGCCAATGATATAAACTGAGAGGTTTATTAAAAATGCAATTCTTAAAAAAATAAAATAAAATAAATGCAATTCTGTTCCTAACTTTTTGTGAGGGAAATAGAGAAAATAAAGGTAGATAGCCATGGTTTTTGGAATTTTTAGCTCAAAAGAAGCAAGTGAGCCATTTCTTAAACTTGAAATTTGAGTAAGAGTTGTAAAGATTAAACTAATACTATTACCCATGTGCTTCAACCTTTGGGTAATTCTTTGTAAAATAAAAAAGAATGTGCCTAGCAGTTCCATGAATGTTCATGATGCACTAGGAAAGAATTTAGTCTAGTGAATGGCTGTGACATCAATATAAGGAAGGGATTTAATATTTCCTAACTACAGGTCATTTTAAGGCATTACACATAGTCCAGTA
>PVHP010008699.1:0-52486 GCA_004024765.1 Zapus hudsonius | reverse complement strand
CTTAAATTAAGTGTAACATCCAACTTATTTCTTGCTTCACAATTTGCCTTTAGAAACTCAACAAAAAAGATATTTTGAGAAAACATTAAATAAAATCATTATGATTATGACATTATGATATGACATTCTAGGAAAGCATCAAATAGCCAATTTTCAAAAGTGGAAAGTGGCTAAATGAAGCCAGCCACAAAAATTCCACCTTTAGTCAAGAGCCACCATTTCAGACAATGGATAAATAACCACTGTTTATGAAAGACCATGAGCAAGACTTAACATATGGGCAAACTGAGCACACATTAAAATGAAGACCATATTTATCGTCACTTTGCTTTGTCTTGAGAGTAGAACTTGGCTGCTGGTTCTTGATAGGTGTTAAAACATCAGAATCATCCAGAGTGTTTTACTGACAAACACAAGCAATACACCGAGGATATAGTTCAGAACCTATCATGTACGTGTGTTTTTATTTGTGTGTTTTGGATTCTACTCCAAAACACACAAACAAAAACACACAGAGAGACTGAAAAACAAATCACACACAAACAGAAAACAATCTTCAGAGATTCTAATTTGGAATATCTGAAGGAGAATTCAATAATCTTAAAAAGCCTGAAAAAGTTTGTCAAATAATTCTCTCACTAGTAATATTCTGAGAACCAGAGGTCTACAATAACACTACCAAACAGAAATATATATCACAGATATAAACATTCCAATAATTACTTCAAAAAGTAAAAGGTACCTAAAAACCATTTTTATTTAACTCAGCATGTCAGAAGTATCAACACTTCAACATGTGACAAACAAAATTAAAAAGGTACTTCTAGTTTTTAGTATTCTTAATCTTTTAGTTCTCTTATTTCACATCTCAATTTGGAATAGCCATAGTTCAAGAACTCAAAACCCAAATAGGGTTTGTGGCTACTGTGCACAACAGAAATCTAGCAGGTGTATCAAGAACCATATAATCAAGCTGGAGTATATATAGCTCAGTATGTAGAGTGCTTGCCTAGGATTCATGAAAGCCTGGATTTAATCCTCAGCACACCACATTAACTGGATGTGATGGTGCATATCTGTAATCCCTGCACTCTCACCCAGGAGTTCAAGGCAGGAGGATCATTAAATTCAAGGTCACTTAGCCTGAGCTATGTGAAGCCCTGTCCAAAAAACAAAACAAACAAACAAACAAAACAAAAACCCCACAACTTGCTGCCCAAACAATTCATTCACACATAAAAAATATTAAGTAAATTTACAATTTTGTGTTGGGCTGCATTCATAGTGATCCTCATCTACAGTCCATGGGCGTAAGTTCCAATATGTCTAGAGGTCTTTCAGCTCATGCATTTGGTAGTTATATTCTTAGGGACTAGGAAAAGAAATCATTTTAGGTCCTATGTAAAATTAATTTGCTGCCAGTGTTTAGCTAGGATGTCACTCACTGAACATATAGAGACAAAATTTTTGTGTCAGGCAGAGCACTAAGTCTACACAGAAAGACAAAAAGAGTAAGCAAGCCATAATGGTTCAGCAGTCAACAGTGGGCAGTACAAAAGCCCAGTAAATACAAGAACGAGGTAAAGGGAGAACATATCTCAGAAAACACACCACTGAAATCATCCCTGTGCTCCTGACGAGTAAGTGGTCTATAGGCACGTCAGGTGCTGGCCTGACCACCCCTATGCTCTACTCCATCCCTATGCTCCTGATGAGCAAATGGTCTGCAGACAAGCTGGCATGACCACTCCCCTACTATCCTCATCTTTTGTTTGCAAGTCAGATTTGTCATGATGAAAAGATACTATGGCTTTAAAGACACTTTCCAATTTCACATAATGAATCTGAAAGGATGAATATATTAACCAGGCCAAGAAATAAAAAAAAAAATTAAGTAAAATAAATAGTATGTATCAGAGGTCTGTAGAGCTCTTTTTTTTTAAAAATACCTGGGAGTAAATACTTCAGGCTTTGGGGAACTAGGGCCGTTTCAATGATTCTTTTCTGCTGAATCTGGCACATAGATAGTGGTTTAACAATTCTGGGTATATACCTACTAAGCATCTTTATATTATTTACATACATGTGAACTGGCATTGGGATCAATTTATAAAAGGATCTGTCTGCATTCCCATTTTCTCCACTGAATAACCCAACACTTTTTCATGTAGCCTATAAATGAAAGTGAACTAAACAAGTGGGGACATTTTTACAGTTAATAAAAAAAAATCCCTATTAATTCAGAAAATAGAAGGAAAACATTCTAATATAGAAAATGTTAGGAATGGGCACATAACAAACACAGGCAGGAAAATGAACTGTAATTCAAACACAGTAAACCATCTTATCAAGCACCTTCCCAACACATTTGATGACAACTGAATAAACATCTTCCAATGCCTGTTTAAAATAGGTTGTCATTCTCTTTGAAGTTCTTCACCATCTTTCTGTTTCTTCCACTTCTTGTTTCTCTAAGCATACTCGTAAAGAATCATCCCCTTTAGAGTCTATTTAATTTTTCAGTAAAATATTTTATTTGCAAGTAGAGGGAGACAGAGAAAATGGGTGCACCAGGGCCTCTAGCCACTGCAAACACATTCCAGACGCATGTGCCACGTTGTGCATCTGGCTTTACATGGGGACTGGGGAATTAAACTAGGGTTGTTAGGCTTTGCAAGCAAGTGCTTTATCTGCTGAGCCATCTCTCCAGCTTGGTTCTATTATTTTTTTCCCCTCTTTAAATCTCCTTTAAAGTTTTACTGTTCCAGCCATAAGAAGGTACTTGATTTTTCTCCAGCCCTGAGTACTCTTTTCCAAATGCCTTGGGAATCCTCCACTTGATACACATTAGGCAATTAAATTTAGTTCATCCTAAATTGAGCTCCATCTATTCTTTCAAATTCACCCTGTGATTTTCTAGTCTTATCATCAGTACTATCACAGATCTAGAAACCTTAGCCATTTCTGAAATCTCTTCTCTTTGCCAAATATTTAATCCATTATCACATCCTGTCAACTCTAACGGTTGCCTACACTCAACTATTCCTTTTTCTTTTAAAATCTCCACTACCCTTCCTATTCTATTTCTAGACCTATTCATCCTGATCTACATCCTAAGAAGTTAATATTCTAATTTGGAAGCTCAGAACCTAGAGGCTCTAAAACCTCTGTAGTAAGTCTAGATAGCGTGGAATCTTACTTTAGAAATTTGTAGGAGTGGTTTCAAGTTGTCACAATGATGGCAGTATGGGACATTACTGGTATCAGCTAGGCAAAGGGCAGGAATGCTGGATACTAGGCAGTATTTAGCATACTGCATTAAAAAATATCTTCTACTTTGCAAGACATTCTTGATGGTTCTGTCAGATATTTGTAAGTGAAGCCTCATTTTTGGAAAGAAAGCAGAACTGAGAAAGTGACCAAAGGGCTCCTGGCTGGAAAACAAACACCAGAAAAGTGTTTTTCTAGGTTCAGCCACCAAAGCACATAGGGGCACCTCCAACGACAGTGAACAGAGGCTAGACTACATCTCAAAGCTAGCAGCAGACCTTGGCAGCAGCATCCATATGGTACTAGTTGTGCAGGAGTTCAGCATGCCAATTTCAGGGTCATGGAAGCTTGCACCAAGGTTCAGAAAGCCACTGAGGCCAGTCAGTGTACCAGGGTTGGATTCCCCACAAAGAGTCTCTTAATGGGCCCCTGCATGAAGGTGTGAAGGTGAAGCCCAAGCTGCAATGTAACCATGTGACATCCAAGGGAAGCTGCAGGCACAGAGTGCAGTCAGCCCCACAGAGTGGCTACATGAGCTGCAAGTGGCAGAATCGGAGGGATGCGTGGTACTGACCAAGCCCATTGGAGACTAGATGATGCCATCACAAGTCCAACTGTCACACACGAAGCTGCTAAATGGTTTGGGGTTCATCCTACTTGGTCTTGCTTTCCTTTGGCATGGTCTTTCCTTACATCCTTCATTTCTCCCCTTTAGAATAGCAATGTTTACTCTATGCCACTGTATATTGGAAGTATGTCATTTTACAAAAAAAAAAAAAAATTAAGGGGCACACAGTTAAGAGATTCCCTTGTGCAGGGAGCCAGGCGTGGTGGCGCACGCCTTTAATCCCAGCATTTGGGATTAGGCAATGCTTGGGAAGACTACTTTACTACAAGGTCAAAGGTCAATGGAAGGCTACTTTACTACAAGCTATCCTAGCCAATCCCGTGGCATCTGGGGGTGGCAAGCAGGAGCCAGCCAATCATGGGATGATCCGTGTCCTTTTTTCCTATAAAAGCAGCTGCTTCTTAGCGCTTGCCCCTTCGCTTCCAGCTCCCCCCTCAATCAAAAGGCTCTCCAATAAAGTGTGATTTGAGAAGGATCCTCGCGTGGTGGTGGTTCTTCCTCGCTGGTCGAGGAGTTCGCCGCACCCTTGAGTCTCAGAATAGACTTTTAGACTTTGAACAACGTTAAGACTGTTAAAGAATGCCGTTTGCATTATAAGATGGACATGAGACTTTGCAGGACAGGGGTAGAATGTTATTATTTAAAGTGGGGCTGGAGAGATGGCCCAGTGGTTAAGGAGCTTGCCTGCAAGGCCTAACAACCTGGGTTCATTCCCCAGTACCCACATAAAGCCAGATGCACAGTGTTGCATGCATCTAGAGTTCATTTGCAGTACCTGGAGGCTCTGGTGTGCCCATTCTAGCTATCTCTCTTCTCTCTATCTCTTCCTACTTGCAAATTAATTAATTAACAACAAAAAGCTTTTTTTTTAAAATGAATCTTTTTTTAATATTTTATTTATTCAGTTTCAAGCAGAGAGAGAGAGAGAGAGAGAGAGAGAGAGAGAGAGAACACCAGGGCCACCACCTTGTGAGTCTGGCTTATGTGGGTCCTGGGGAATTGAACCCAGGGCCTTAGGCACTAGAGGCAAGTGCCTTAACCGCTGAGCCATCTCTCCCCAGCCCAACAACAAAAAGCTTTTTAAAGAAAGAAAGTGATGTGTTTGGATGTGAAGGAGTGAACTTGTGATGGTTACTTTCAATTGCCAACTTGATTAGATTAAGAAAGGCATAGGAAACTGCATTTCAATCACATCTGTGATCCCCGTACTTGAGAGGCAAAGGCAAGAGGGCTGCTACAAGTTTAAGGCAAGGAGTGAAACTTGCCTCAAAAACATACAATTAAAGAAATGCCTAGGGCTTTAATGACACACACCCCAGGGTCTATGAGGGCTTGTCTACAGAGAGTTCACTGGGAATAAGATTGTCATGGTTTGGTCCAGGTGTCCCCCACAAACAAATAAATGTGTTCTCAGTGATCGATCCTCAGCTGATGGCAGTTCAGGAATTAGAGCAGTGCTGGAGCTGTGTTGTCGGGGGCATGCTTATGGGGGTTATAAACCAGCTTCCCCTTGCCAGTGTTTGGCATATCTTGCCGCTGTTCAATGACTACAACAGTTTTGGTACCAGGATGTGGGGTCTGTTGCTGCTACTACCCTAATTCTGTGGCTTGGCCTTTTGGAAGTGAACTGCAGGAGGAATGTGGAAGGATTTGAAACCTCGTCCTGAAAGACGCCTCACAGTGCTGTGAGTTCAACTTGATGGATCATTCTGGTCAGAGTTGAAAGACCTGAGTGCAGTTAAGAACTATGAACTGTGAGGTTCGGCTTATGAGGGTGAGAAAGAACTTTGTCAGGACAGTGCCAGAAGCAGTTTGTGTGAGAGGCTTGCTGCATTCTGCCTGCCTGTGTCCTGGGAACCTGTGCAGGGTTGTTTTATGTAAAGATGGACTGGTGTGAGCAGATGGAGATGGCACACAAAGAAAGATCTCTGGGCCAAAACTGCTGCCTGTTCACCTGCAATTGCTTGAGAGGTTACAACCATTGAGATTGGGCCAGCTGGTCTGCATTGGAACAACAGGAAGAATGAGGACTCTTTGAAGTAAGGGTCCTGAATGCTCTGTTCCCACTGGATTAACAAGTTGGCAACCCACTTGGTTCTGTGGAATATAACAAATGCAAGAAGAGAGGGTTATTGGATTTGCAAAAGTATTTTTTTTTTGAAAAATGGTCATTGGAATGTGAAGCAGGTGTACTAGGTTGCCTGCATGGAGCCCGATGGAGCCATAAGGATGAACTGTGGGTTGCAACGGAGACCCAGTAAGATGCCAGGATTATAGATGGCTGCCAAGGCGAGCTGCCAGCACTGGATGAAGTTTTCCAGGACTGTGAGTAGCCGAGCTGGAGGGGCAGAATCGGATCTCCAAGAGACTTGTTATTAGTTAGAATCATTGAAGTTGGAGTTAGAGATTAAGGTTTCCCTGCTTGTTTTAAATCTTGTATTGGTTCAATCTGTTTTTGCCATGCCTCATGTTTTGCAGTGTGAATGTTCTGTGCCATTACAGGTTTATACTTGGTATTATGGCTCAGTTGAAAGCTGTGGGGACTTGGGAGTTGAGCTAAACACATTGTATTTACATCATATATGATTATTAGTTTGTGGGGGCCAAGAGCGGACTGTCATGATTTGATCCAGGTGTCCCCCACAATCAAATGAATAGTTTTCTCAGTGATCGATCCTCAGCTGATGGCAGTTCGGGAATTAGAACCTCACTGGAGCGGTGTTGTCGGGGGCAGACTTATGGGGGTTATAAGCCAGCTTCCCCTTGCCAATGTTTGGCACACCTTCCTGCTGCTGTTTGCTGACTACAACAGAAAGTGATGTGTTTGGACATGAAGGAGTGGACTTGTGATGGTTACTTTCAATTGCCAACTTGATTAGATTTAAGAAAGGCATAGGAAACTGCATTTCGATCATATCTGTGGATCCCGGTACTTGAGCGGCAAAGGCAAGAGGGCTGCTGCAAGTTTGAGGCAAGGAGTGAAACTTGTCTCAAAAATATACAATTAAAAGAAAGAAATGCCTAGGGCTTTAATGATACACACCCCAGGGTGTACAAGGGCTTGTCCACAGAGAGTTCACTGGGAATAAAACCCAATGTGAATGTGGACTACACAATCTCGTGGGCTGGGGTCCCACACTGAAAAGAGTGGAAAGGTGACTGGGGAGATTGTTTGGGTAGGGAGATGGGTGGAGGCAAGTACAACACCCAAAGTTGTCTTCTGATTGCCATATGCACCCATACTCACACTCGTGCATATACACACACAGGCAAATACCCCCTACACCTACACTCACACACAAACCAGTTAAGTATATACGTAGCTGTTTCTATGAATTCAAAAAAAGATAATTTTGGAAGTGTTATGAGAACTTGAGCGTTAACAAAAATAAAATTTATAGTCTAGCTGAAGCGCATAGCTCTAACCCTAGCCATTTTTCTCTTTATGAACCTGTATTTTGTTTTGTTTTGGTGCGGTTAGGCTGGTTATCTGACATAGGGGGTGGTCTCAGTATGCCAGGCCGGGATGATACTGAACTAAAGATCCTTAGTCTCAGCCTCCTGTGTACTGGAATTACACATGTGTTCCATTCTTGGTTCTTTCTTCTTCTTCCTCCCCCCCTTTTTTTTTAATATTTTGGTTATTTGAAAGAGGGAGACAGAAAGAGAGTATGGGTACACCAGGGCCTCCTGCCACTGCAAACTCTAGCACATGCACCATTTTGTGCATCCAGATTTACGTGGGTACTGAGGAATCAAACCCAAGCCATCAGGCTTTTAGGCTTTGCAAGGAATCAAAGCTGAGCATCTCTAGCCGCTTTTTTACTTCTAATAGAAAACTGTTCAAACTGATTTCCTGGCATTCACAACTCTTCACAACATAGCCCAAGATTATTTCTTCAGATTATACTCTATATAACTTGTTTTATATCACTTCTTTATTCATATTTATTTATATTATTTATTTGAACTTTTTGAAGTAGTCTTGCTATTATATACCCCAGGCTGGCCTCAACTTACAGCTATCCTCCTGCCCCAGTTATAACTGTGTGACAACACACCCAGCTATAAGTAGCCCTTCAAAAGACCCTACTCACACCCTATTTTCTTCATTTCTCTCCCTACACACTCCATGTTTAACTGTAATATGCCTTTGCTTAGGGCTGATCCTCTTGCTGGAAATAACTTATTTGTATACCATCTCTTTAAAAATCTAACCATCCTTCAAGGCCAAATATAAACACTGCTAAATTTTTCCTAATGGAAAAATTATTTTCCCTACAAGATTTTTCATATAATTTAATCCTCTCTCTGTGTGTGTGTGTGTGTGTGTGTGTGTGTGTGTGTGTGTGTGAGAGAGAGAGAGAGAGAGAGAGAGAGAGAGAGAGAGAGAGAGAGAGAGAAAGAAAGAGAAAGATAATAACAAACCCCAGTGCCTTGCTCATGCTAGGGAAGCCCTACATCATTTTAACTCTGCTATATCTCGTTTTACTCACTGAACTACAAACCAGTCACAATACAGCTGCTCACAGGTTGAGTATGACACAATCACAGTATTTTAAAAATCTGAATCCTTAAAAGTCAACACTGAAAAATAACCAGAATGTTTCACAAATATATAGATTTGAGGCTTCTCTTGAAACGTTGGTAAGAATTCACTGTGATGGAGCAGAAGCTATACTCTTTAGAAAGTCAAGTGTTCTGATTTGGCACATAGACACATTTATCTAAGTTAGGTCACCTTCTGACTGGGGAGCGTGTGTGCTCTGAGGAAAGAGCCGCTCTGCTGCTCCATGTGTGCTCTCACACTGCTTTTAAGTGGTAGGCACCTCATAAGTATCTATTGACCGACACGAAGCACACTAGGTTCCTTCCGTATCATTTCAGAAAAAAACTGCAAAACAATAATTACCTCAATGCAAACTGTGCCATTTTCAGCATAAGCCATCAATCTCCTCACTAATCCAATCTTACTGCATGATTAAGATGCTGAGTTACCATAAACTCATTTCCAAATTCAGGATTTCACAATTAAACCACAGTGAAAATTGAAGCTCTTAACGAATGACACAAACATGCATGTAATTCTGGAGCAAGTACCTTTCTCCTTTATGATGCCTCAGGGATACTCCTCTGAGACACTGCTGAAAGAAGTTAAATTAATGTGTTGTTTGCAAAAGTCACAGCATAATTTTTAATATGTGAACCTGGTGACTTTAGTTAGAATAAAAAATTGCATAGCATATATATCCACTTAGAGACTAATCTTTAAATGCAGGATTGAAGCTGGAGATATGCTTAATGGTAGAGTGCTTATCTAGCATGTGAAAGGCCCTGAGTTCAATCCCCAGCACTGTAAGCAAACAAAAATCTAAGTTTGAGTCAACTTATAATACATATTAACTTTACTAGCTAGAGAACTCAGTAATTATTTTCCATTTACTTTTGCTCCAGACTAAGGTTTTATTGCATCAAAAGTAATGATAAAAAAAGCTGGCTATAATGGTTCACACCTGTAATCCCAATATTTGGGAAGCTGAGGCAAGAGGACTGCCACAAGTTCAAGGCCAGCCTGACCTATAGAGTGACACTGTGTCTCAAAACCACAACCACCACAAAAAAAAGGAATGATGACAGAAAATTAAACAAACAGAAAGCTAGACATAGTTATGAACACAAAGCAATACATCAACTGCCAATACTTATCTAAGCAAAGAGCTCCACGGCAACACTCTATCTCAACCTTTAAAATCTTAACCTTTCAAGAATACTTGGCAGGGCTGGAGAGATGGTTCAGTGGTTAAAGTCACTTGCTTGGAAAGCCCAATGGCCCAGGTTTAAATCCCCAGTACCCACATAAAGTCAGATACACATAGTAGCACATGCCTCTGCAAGAGGCTCTGGCACACCCATTCCTTCTCTCCCTCTCTCTGCATGCAAATAAATAGATATTTAAAAAAAATACTTGGCAGAGATGCACAAAGTAGCAAATGCGTCTAGAGTTCATTTGCAGTGGCAAGAGGCCCAGCACCCATTCTCATTCTCTCTGTTTGGAAACAAATAAAAAAGTATTTTTAAAAAATACACTGCAAACATAAGACAAAGAAAACCTAGAAGAGTTACCACTGTAACTAGGAAAATGCACTAAAGTACAGAAAAATGAACAATGTTCTAATAATCAGGCTTATAAAACAGGGAAAATAATAGGTAAGCAAGGAGAATGCTAAAGATGACAAGAGACGCCTTAAATGTACTTTATAAAACTACCAAAGTATCTGGAATTTGAGAGAATGTATCACATAAATGTGTCCTTTATACATGAATGGAATTTTAAAAGAATCTTGAGAAATTACTCAAATCAACTATTACAAGTAGTAAAACTGATTGTGGTGAGATTGAAAGATAATCAAATTCAGAATATCTGGAAAAAGACACCAAGCAAAGCCATAAAGTTATTGATACATCTGCATCTGTTAATTCTACTTTTCAGCTTCTGCTTCAAGTTCAAGGGGGGAACAGAAGGAACAACACAAACAAAGGTATTCATAAAAACAGATACAACCTGAAAATGTATTAACATGGCTAAATGATGACATATTTGCACAAAGGAACAGTCTATACTGATTAAAAATGACAAATATAGGGCTGAAGAGATGGCTTAGTAGTTAAGGCATTTGCCTGCAAAGCAGAAAGACCAGAATTCGATTCCCCAGGACCCACGTAATGCCAGATGCACAAGGTGGTGCTCATGTCTGGAGTTCGTTTGCAGTGGCTGGAGTTGCTGGTGCGTCCTCTCTCTCTCTCTCTCTCTCTCTCTCTCTCTCTCTCTCTCTCTCTCTCTCTCTCTCTCTCTCTCTCAAATAAATAATTTAAAAATGTAAGAAAGAGTCTGATACTTTATCTTCTTCATACAAAAGTATTACAAAACAAAACTTTTTTAAAAAAATGACAAATACAATGATTAGGCAACATACAACTACTTATAAGAAACTTTCCTGGATTATAAATATCCATCTATATATTATATACAACGTAGCAGGCATTAAAATTATTGCTAAGATCTTCTTAGAGCCTTTCTAAACACTGCCTAAGAATTACTTACATTGCCTATCAAAATGTGCTGTCTTAAAATGTGGACATGGCCAGATGTGGCAACGCATGCCTTTAATCCCAGCACTTGGAAAGTGGAGGTAGAACTGCCATGAGTTTGAAACCAGCTTGGGGCTGCAGAGTGAGTTCCAGGTCAGTCTGGGCTAGAGTAAAACTCTACCTCAAACAAACAAACAAACAAAACCCAACAACAGAGCAAAGGCAGGAGGATAGCCCCAAGTTCAAGGCCAGCCTGCAACTACAGAGTAAGTTTCAGGTGAACCTAGAGTGAGATGCTACCTTTTGAAAAACAAAAAAAAAAAAAAAAAAAAAAAAAAAAAAAAAAAAAAAAAAAAAAAAAAACAAAAACAAAAAAAAACAAAAAAAAAAGAAATGTGGATATGGATTATAACCACTTGTAGAAATATATACCTATTATAATTCAACAGTAACAAACTCTAAATTTTAACTATCATATGTTATAAACTATCATTTAATTTCTTACTTTAAAAATACCCAACTGCAGGCTCAGCAGTTAAGGTGCTTGCCTGCAATGCCTAACAACCAGGGTTTGATTCCCCAGCACCCACGTAAAGCCAGACATACATCTGAGTTCTTTTGTAGTGGCAGGAGGCCCTGACACACCACTTTCTCTCCTCTCTCTCTCTGTCTTTCTCTCATCTCTGTCTCTCTCTGCTTGCAATAAAAATATATATTTTTTAAAACACCCAACTGCCTTTTTATTCCCAAGCCAACTCTCAGCTTCTAATTCATAGGAACATAGAATTTTAGAAAAAGAAATACCTCCCTTCCGGAGCTTGGGAGATGGCTGAATGGATCAAGTGCTGAGTAAACCTGGGAACCTGTATTTGGTTTCCCAACACCCATGTAAAAATGCCAAGCCAGCATGGCGGCCCATCTGTAATCCCAGGGCTCAGGAGGTGGAGACAAATGATCCCCAGGGCAAGCAAACTAACTGGACTAGCCAAATCTGGGAGTTCTGAGTTCAAGTGAGAGACCCTGTCTCAATAAGTGGAGAGCACCTGACAAAAACAGCAAACATCAACCTCTCGTACCTACATGTGCCCACAAACATACGAACATGCATATACACATGCATGTACCCCCCCACACACACAAGAAGAAAAAAATACCTCCCTTCCCATTATTATGCAGGCAAGGAAACAGAGAAGTAATTTGTCCAAAATGATGCAACTATTTGCTAAAACTGTTTTTTTTTAAATAAAGAGAGGACTGTACATGGAGGAAAAGTATAGACAAAAGAAATCTATGGCATTCTGATTCAAATTATGCTTTAATATAAAAATTACTATCTTCTCTAGAGGGACAGAATATAAGGGAAGTGGGGAAATCTGTTATCACTACAAAGATCTCATAAAATCAGTACTTGCTATTCTTAAGCTTAACTTTAAGAAGTTTTAAATATCATACCCTATGAAATGTTAAACAGACCTGCTTGACTCTCCCCACCCCAATATATTCCAGGCATCTCTCACCTGTACATAGAAGTCCGTCTTTGTAGTAAAGTGCATACACTCTGGCACTATGTCCAATTAATGATGAGGTCTCGAAGGCTTCATGGCCCTCCAGTTGCTTCATTCTTAAAACAGCCTTCAAGTAAACCTTCTTCCAGTGCAAGGCATCCTGAACAGAATCATCTATCTGCCAGCCCAAATTTTTACACGCAGTCTGCCACACCTCTGTACAGGCACTTATCACCTTATTCCACTGCTTAGAGACGAGGCAGCATGTGAGTAAAGTCTGAGGATCGAGCCACTTTAACAAATAAAAACTGAGCTCCAGGGGAAGGAGTTTGAGGAAGTCCCGCTTGAGGAGAGTCTCCAGGTTATTGGAGAGATGCCTGAGCTGGACTGCCCCACTCAGGCTAATCAGGTGATCCAGAGTTTCATTTTTCTGCAAGTCCGTCAGAGAAAGAAACGTAACAGAAATGTTATCAAGCCATGTCTCAAAGTCCTTTCTCTCCATAAGGTTATGGAAATATTTACCTGTGGCACATCAAAATATTGTATTAGTTCTGCTCAAAAAGACCATTCAAGCAAGACTGCTAATATATGAAGTATTAAAAATTAGTGTAAAAACCTTGACATTACAACTTTACACTTATATTACAATTTTATAGTTAATTCACTGTATCTGAAAATTTTTACATGCACACAAAAGAACATACGTCTAAGAAAATATACTTTAACAAATCACAATTTTTGAAATATAAGCCAGTGAAACGTGTGCGTGTGTTATTCCTTTTGAAGTCTATCTAGCACATGCCACATGCATTGTCACCATAAAAGATTTACAGGGCATTCATTCATAATGAGTGTATATAATACATCAAAATCATTATTAAATTACTTAATAAAGTCCTTAATGTACTCTCTCTGGGCACTAAAACCACAGAAACAAGCACCAAGATACAAGTACAAAGCAAATCTTCAGAGCAGTAACCTACAGCATTAGTTTGCAAGGCACAATCTGACTTGTTACCAAATTACAGAACTATTTGTTTCTGCAATAGCTGTTCAAGCAAAAAGATGAAGTTGGGAGGACTGAAGTTCAAGGCTATAAGGGTACAAGAGCTGGACTTAAAAAAAAAGTACCAAAAGCACCCCTTTTTCCTCTCAAGTCAGGAACAACCAAGAAGTATAACCTGGTGATGAGTGAGGTGCTATGTCTACCTGATTATACCGTTTCCCTTCTGAGAGAGTGACAAGTTGTTCCAATGATAACTAGGACAAAAGAATTTTAAAGTGCCCTGGACTTTTGTCAATAGATAACAACTTTCTCTTCATAGTGAGGACCAAAAAAGTGGAATGACAATAAAAATAAAACACCAATTTTAAAAATTTGCCATGGGTTGATAGATGATGTTAACTCTGGGTAACAGGTACAGAGGGGATTGTTAATTTTTTATTTTAATATGTCTACATATTTCCATGATTTTTAAAAAACAAATCACCTTTCTAGTTTAAAAACTGTTGTTTAACTTTAAAAACTATGTCCATGTTAATCAGAAAGAAAATAAAGTTCTTTCCAGATGTGTTACCTAGACTAGATCTATACAAAAAGCCAGATAATATCTTCCCACCTTATAAGTGTCAGGTTAGTAAAAGCTAACTTTCTAGTACTTAATATGGCAAGAACATTCTCAGTCAAAAAGCAGCATGATCTACTAGTAGAAGCAACCAAACCTTTCAATCACATCATTTACTACCCATCTAGTAGTTTTAGTTTCTAGAACTGTGACTGGACTTCAAGATAATGTAAAGTCAAAGGTTTTGAGCTAAAGGACATATTAATTTATATGAAGATTTTTAACTGTTTAAAAATTAATCAGCTCACATAATTTTACAAACTTGTCACAAGAAAACAAGTTTCTTTCTTTCTCTGAATCCCAACAACCCTCTATAACATTTCTAGAAAATCCACCTTTATGAATAATCACAAGACAAAAGAATCCTTTTCTTTGGTCATCTGCAATTAAAAGCACATGCCATGGATTTTCTTCTTCCTTAATATTTTATTTTATTGACAGAGTATCACTATGTAGCCCACGCCTGCATCACTTTCTGAGTGATAGCATTACAGGTGTGCCACCACACCTGTCTTTCAAATCTGTTTTTACAGTAAAAAGTGAAGGACTTCCTCCATCTCAAGCACAAACACCATGACACACAACTGTCATAGAAAGGCTTATTTTATGTGAGCTGCACTATTTAAATGGCCACTGGGAAAATGCTTTTCAAGTACATATGAAAAGTTGTTTTCTAGTTCATCTCCATTATGAAAGACATTTTAAGTAAATGAAGATCTCATTAACTCTACAGAATGTACTATTAAAATCTCTACTTTCCTAAAAGAATTAACTAACTTTGAAGGGGACTCTTTAAGGCAGCCTCTAGGAATAAAGCACAAGGTTCCCCGGAGGCCTTGGTAAGTGTAATTTTAAATCAACAAGAGTAGCTTTGAAACCATCAGAGCACTCCAACAATGGACTAGCTACCTCCAGAGTGGTGATTTCCCATTACTGTGAAAAGTCAGAACAGCAGGATAGAGGCAAAAATGGGATGAATGAAAGTGCTGAACAGGGAATTGTTTTTTACTGATTCAGCCAATTCCTATGTGATCACAGGAATGTACAACTAATGCCTAAGCTATTACACAATGTCAGCAGTGTGAGAATCAAATACCACAGGGATTGGATTGTGCAGATGGTACTCTTACATCTGTGAATACTGGGAGGAATCCTGTGTGTGGCAGAGGCTGAAATGGACATGACCTACTAACATCCCTTTCAATTTTATGATCTTATCAAAAGGTTCTCTTCCTCTCTAAAGAAAGAGTCAGACTAAACTTACTGGGTGTCTAACTTTATAATTAAAGACAGTTATTAATTTGAGATTGTAATTGCTTCATAGATTCCCTTTGCTTTAGACACCACATATCCCTTATTATCTTGCCCCTTTCTTCCCTTCTCAAAGCTAAACATCTGGCTTGTTCCCCAGCTCTCAACAGTAACAATCATAGAATTCTAAGGAAATGTGTGGTGTCATGAAAGCATTCCTAACTTGGGACATGGGAGTCTGGGTTTGGTCTCTGACTCTGCCATGAAATACTTAGATTCCTCTAGGCAATTCTCAAGTTTACATGGATTTTGAAGACTGAAGCACTGCTCACAAACATCACCTCATCTGATCTGAACAAAGTTCATGAAAGGCTGATCATATTACTGCCCTTAACTAACAACTGAGAAAACTTATAGCCAAAGAAGTGAACTGGGTTTCCCAGAGTTGCACACGACGTAGCAGCTCAACATCTTACCTAGTCCCCACACGATCCAAGCAAAAATCTCTACCCCTAAATCATATCAAATCGGGCATTCTGGATAAAAGTATGAGTGAGTTTTCCCTCATTCTATCATAATTCAGCCCAGGAAAGAGCAAACACCAGAAGTTTGCTGTTGGGAAGGAGGCTTCATCTTCTTTGCCTAACACACATAACCAGTTAAAAAAAATACAGGGATTATATGCACACATAGATAAGCTTACATGTGCAGAAAATATTTTTCAAATATTCAAGAAACCAGTACAGTAATACTGATAGCTTCCAGAGAGGACCAGAGAGTTCTTTTTTCTTGTTATTTCTTTCTTTTGAGACAGGGTGTTGCTACGCAGCCCAGGCTGGTCTCAAATTCACAATTCTCCTGCCTCAGTTTCCCGAGTGCTGGGATCACAGGAGTCTGCCACCATCCCGAACCTAAAAGCCTTGAGTTTTAAGATTAGGTGTTTTTTTTAAGCTATATATAAAGGAATAAAAACGTTCATAAAATACGGGCTCTGCAACTTCTCTTGTGACTAGGTGACCTCACTGATCCTAGATCAAGGCTCATTTCTTCACTTGAAAAATGGATCCACAAGCTTCGTGTACTAATCGCCTTTGTGAGGACGTGCCCGGCACGCTGTGAACATAGGAATGTCCGCCACCCACGGCGACCCCGAGTTCCCCGACCACCTGCGCGCACACACCGCATCGCAGCCCCGCGCGCCGCACTGACCTGAGCGAGCGCCCCGGGGCCCGGGACCTCGCGCCCGGCTCACACCGACTAGGCGCGCTCGGGCCTCCGGAGCCTCGCAGCGGCCGGGTCCGCTCCGTAGCCATGGCGCCTGCGGGGAGAGAAGGAGAACAGCCGAGGCGCGGCGGGTCAGCGGGGCGGGTCAGCGGCGGCCCGAGCCCCCGGCCCCGCCGGCCTCCCCCGCCTCGAAGACAGACCTGGACCCGCGGCCGCCGCTCAGGGTCCGCAGCCTCACGGGGGAGCGGCTTCCGGCGCCGTGACGTCATCTCCGCGCGTCTCTCCGGCGCCTGGCGGAAGCGGCTGTACTTCCGTTCGCCGCGCTGAGGGGAGAGTGGGGGCGGAGAAATCGCGTGTCGGAGCATGCGCCGACGACCTGTCCGTGCTGAGAACTGGGGTTTCGTGGTTTTTATCCAAAGTTGCCTGGAATATTTATGTTCCTTAGTCGGCCTATTCTCGCACCGGCTCGGCGGCATTCTGTTTTTACTATTAACAGAAGAGAGAGGGAGCTACGGCTTAAACACTGAGACCCTACCTCGAAAAAACAAATAAATAGAGATGTAGCTAAATTAAAATAATCCGTCCAGTGCTTGTTATATCCCGTTGTTCTGGCTAACAGGTGAGTGAACAAAAACAACAATAACAATTAAAAAAAACCAGAACCCCCTGCGTGCCCCGAGCCCTCGTGGGAGGAAGACAAACACCTCAAGTATGGAGCATAGCCTCCGAGACTGCTTTTCTCGTTTGCATGGAGTTCTTTGGCTCAGCTGTGCACTGCTGTGGTTCACCTGGGTGTTGGGCAGAGAAGCCCAGGTGCGCCCTCTGGTGTTACAGTCCTCAGGCGGGTCTTGAGTATCTGCCCAGCGCTTGCATAGGCCAAGCAAGTAGAGATTCCTTACCCTTGACTGTCCAGTATGAGTGCTTTGGCTCTAAACACTTGACAGCTAGCTACACCAGACAATCTCAGAATTTGGCATGTGGAGACAGGAGGATCGGGAGTTCAGAGTTTTCCTTGGCCACATAGCCAGATGGAAGCCAGTTTAAACTACATGAGGCTTGCAAAAATAAAAAAAAAATTAATAAAGAATTTGAAAGCTTAGTACTTCCCAGAGACCAGAGCCTGTATAGTTTCTCCTCTCTGGATCATTACAGTCTTTTATTCATTTTCATCTCTCTGCCCTCTCTTACCATCTATTTCTGCTGGTCTTTTTTTCTTCAGCCCTTGACATTCTTATTACTTATTAGCTGCTTTTTTTTTTAGCAGTTATACAGCCAAATGCATTGCTACATTTTCAAGTCACCCTGCCAATTATTCAGCTTTTGCTACCACAGCTGTTTTACAGCCTCCACCAGCACCACCTCTGCTTTGTGTTTATGTGTTGGGGGATATGCATGTGGAAGTCAGAAGAAGACTTTGAGAGATCTATACTCCACCTCCTTTCAGACAGGGTCTCTTGTTACTGCAAACTAGCTGGCCTGAGAGCGTCATATTCTCCTAGCTATGGCGACCATTGTCACAGGTGCATTGGAATCACAGATGCATGTGTCACTTTGCTTCCTGCTTTAAGTGGGTACTGGGTAATTGAACCTTGGCTAGGGAGATGGCTCAGGAGTTAAAGACTCTTGCTTGCAAGACCTGCTGACCAAGGTTCAATTCCCTAGACACCACATAAAGCCAGAAGCAAAAAGTGGCTCAAGCATCTGGCATTTGTTTGCAGTGGCAGGAGACTCTGGCATGCCCATACACATACATACATACATACATGGAAAAAAGAAAAGAGAATTTTAAAGTAGAGTTTATGTTTCAATAAATATTTCCAAGCTTCATTTAATTGTAAACTTTAGTATCTACAAAAAACTCCTTTTAATTTGAAATTATAGGTTAGATTTTCCCACTTTGTAAAAATTTTCAAGATTGAAAAGAACATACTAAGTGAGGTAATTTAGGCTCGGAAAGTCAAATACCACATGTTCTCTCTCATAGGTGGATCCTGATTTAAATGTTTAGATTTGAATAATTTGTATAGGAGTTAGAAAAGTAGAAGTTGAGGTCAAGAAGCTAGAAAGGGAGGGATGCAGGAGAGAAGATGGCTTAAGGGGAGAATATAACAGATAAGTCAGTAGAGGGGCTGAATAATGGGGGTGGAGTTGTCTAAGTGGGATCAGGTGAGAAAATGGGGGAGAAAAGTGAGTGAGAGGAGGCTTAATTGAAATTAAAGATGTTATGAATAAGCCATATGGAAACTACATCTTTGCTGGCTAATAATATATTTGTTTAAAATACAGAGCTTGGGCAGAAGTATCCTATGGAGGTGGACAATGTACCCAGAAACCATAGATTTTTTAAAGAAAAATTTCAGTGCCAGGGGTGGGATACCTTCCAGTAAGTTCTTGGTCAGGAATGTCCCTAATGCCCCAAAAACATTTCAGGCTATTGCCAAGGCTCTTGATTTCCCACCAAGACTAGATGATAAGATCCCATTGCTGAAAACACCACATGCTGGGGCTGCAGGTCATTGAGAAATCAAACTGGAGCTGAGCTGGAAGCCTCCTCCCTGTTGACTAGTTGGCAGAATGCTGGAAAGACCTATGCAGCCTGATGGGGGAGAAAAGTTATCAGAAGTCTTAATCAGCAATGGACCCTGCAATCTTTGTGGCTAGACAGCCTAGCCAAATACACCCACTGCTGCAGTGATGGCATGTCTGTTATGGGGGAAACCAAACGCTCTCTGACTGGACTTGAGGCCTATATCATGGGAGAGAATTTCTGCCTGATACTAAAAACCCCAGTGGGTAGGGGACAGAGAGGAGGGAAATGGGGACACCTTCACAAGATTTGCTCATATGATGTATATCCTTATTCATAATAAAGATATTTTAAAAACTTATGGCTTAAAATGTCATAAGCCCTAGGTGGGAAACTACTGCTGTTGTCTGGCTAAATGGATATATAATATCTACCAAACTGCCCTCTAAATACTTATGTTTATGCCCATACATTGTTTTTTAAATATTTTATTTATTCATTTTTCAAGCAGAGAGAGAGAGAGAGAGAGAGAGAGAGAGAGAGAGAGAGAGAGAGAGAGAACACACCAGGGCCGCTACCTTGTGGGTCTGGTTTATGTGGGTACTAGGGAATTGAACCCAAGGCCTTAGGCACTGGAGGCAAGTGCCTTAACCGCTGAGCCATATCTCCAGGCCATTTTTTTTTTGGTTTTTTGAGGTAGGGTCTTGCTCTAGTCCAGGCTGACCTGGAATTCACTATGTAGTCTCAGGGTGGCCTTGAACTCACAGCGATCCTCCTACCTCTGCCTCCCGAGTGCTGGGATTAAAGGCGTGTGCCACCACGCCCAGCTCCATACATTGCTTTTATTCTTACTTTTGGTTAGAAAAGTTTCTCTTTTCAATGATGGTGACCACTATGGAGACTCAAAACTCACCAAAGTGCTGAGACGAAATGATAGTGGTATGCTCAGCACTAAATAAAACACGTCTAAAATACCCTCCAAGGCTCAGGGACCATTAGAGAAGAGGTGGCAGAAAGAATGTAAAAGCCAAAAGAATGCTTTGGGGGGAGTGTTTTGTAATGTACTCATAACCTCACAGTTGGCTTATGCTACCTACACAAGACCTGCACAGTAGGAGGGAAAAATGATGACATCAAAATAAAGGAAAGACTAGTTGGAAAGAAGAAGAGATTCAGTGTAGGAGGGACTTAGGAGGGGAAATTGAAAGTTTTGGAAGGGGATTATGATCATAGTATATGGTCTGTATTTATAGAGGTTGTCAATAAAAAGTTAAAAATATTTTTTGAGATCGTATGGTGATGTTTCAGGAAGTATATCCAATTTTAAATATAAAGGCTTATTCTAAGCCAAATAATTATAATAATTTGTGTAAATGGAAAATGAAAAGGTCAACATATGAGAAAAAGATAAAATATAGCCTGGCATGGGAACAAAATGGTCAATATAACTTCTGATTTGGCAAGAACATGAAAATATGCTGAATGTCCTTTCTTTGAAAAAAAAAACTTGCAGGTAAGCTGAGCATTGTAGCTCATACTTTTAACCCCATTGCTCTGAAGGCTGAGGCAGGAGCATCACCATAGATTCAAGGCCAAACCTGGGGCACAGAATGAATTCCAAGTCAGCCTGGGCTTGAGTAAGACTCTGCCTCAAAAAATAGCCAAGCGTGCTCGCTTCGGCAGCACATATACTAAAATTGGAACGATACAGAGAAGATTAGCATGGCCCCTGCGCAAGGATGACACGCAAATTCGTGAAGCGTTCCATATTTAAAAAAAAACAGGCATGGTGGTGCACGCCTTTAATCCCCACACTCAGTAGGCAGAGGTAGGAGAATCACTGTGAGTTGGAGGATGTCCTGAGACTACATAATGAATCAGCCTGGCCTAAAGTAAGACCCTACCTCATAAAAGAGAAGAAAGAAAGAAAGGGAGGGAGGGAGGGAAGGAGGGAGGGAGGAAGGAAAGAAAGAAAGAAAGAAAAAGAAAGAAAGAGGAATGAAGATATGGCTTAGTGGTTAAGGCACTTGCCAACAGAACCTAATGACCTGGATTCGATTCTCCAGTACATGTGGATGGCACATGCATCTGGAGTTTCCTTGTAATGGCTAGAGGCCCTGGTGAGCCCATTCATAGTCTCTGTCTCTGTCTTTGTCTCTGTCTCTCTCTCTCTCTCTCTCTGTCTCCCTCTCCTCGCAATTAAAAAAAATTTTTAAAAATAAAATATTTTTTAAAAATAAAATATTTTTAACACTTGCTGGTAGAAAAAGAATTCAACATTATTCCTACATGCTCCAAGAAAACAAACAGCAGACATTAAATGCTTAGTTTCTTCAGTTCAGGATAAAATGAACTACATGAAGCTGTCTTTGTGGAAATAAACTTCCCTGGAAGATGTTGTCAGAATGTCTTATCATTGCTTTAGCAGAGATCTTTCATAGCTGAAAGCAGGAATTCAGAATTCTTTCCAATGAGAAATACATCATCAGACCTCACCATATGATGTGTCCTCAGGGAGAAAATACACCCACGAAGGATCCCAAGTATTCCTAGATGTTTAGAGCAGTTTTAACATGTGCATGTACCAGGAATTGGGCATTATTCCAACTGTTTGGCATCTTGAATTGGACTAAAAAAGTCATTGTTTCTCCTTGGGTGGTGATGCTATGAGAAGGGTGGTAGAGGTGAACAGTCCTTGGAACTTCATGTACTCTACCAGGAACTCAGCATGAAATCAAGGAGTCACTTTGCTGATACTCAAGGTTGGAGGTTTTTCTATTCTTTGTGCTGGACTCACTCTGGCTGTAACATGATCAACACTCAACTCTCCCATGCAGCCTCTAGGTATTCTGGGATAAAAGCTCAGGTTGATTGGCAAGAAACCTTATCCTTAAAGACTGTGGCACAAAGTACTATACTGCAATTGCTGTTAGACCGGAGTTATCCTGAAGGACCATTTGCGTATAACTTGGTATCTGCACTTAATTTCCAAAGACTTAAAATTTCTCATAGACAATGCAGGTAAGTGTTTGATAATCTTTGAAGCATTTGGTATTTATTAAGATGGGCTTTAAGGCTGGTGAAAATTCTATGTGTAAAATACCAGCACTGAAGAAAATGAAGAGGAATGCATATTTTAAGAGTTTATTAAAAAAAAAAAAGCCGGGCGTGGTGGTGCACATCTTTAATCCCAGCACTTGGGAGGCAGAGGTAGGAGGATCGCTGTGAGTTCAAGGCCACTCTGAGACTACATAGTGAATTCCAGGTCAGCCTGGACTAGAGCGAGACCCTACCTCGAAAAACCAAAAAAAAAAAAAAAAAGAGTTTATTGCTGTTCTTTTTTTCCTTTTCAATAGACATGGACAAGGGAAGATAGGGGTAAGGTTTCTCTAGTGGTTAAGAGTGAGCTTTAGGGCTAGGTGTGGTAGCACACAGCTTTAAGCTCAGCACTTGGAAGGCCCAGCTAGGAGGATCGTTGAGTTCACAGCCAGCCTGGGCTACAGAGTGAGTTCTAGGTCAGCCCGGGCTAGAATGAGACCCTACCTCAAGAAGCAAACACCACCACCAAAATAAAAAGAGGATCAGTTCAAATCATAACCCTACCCCAACACTGACCCACTGAATTTTCTTGGGCAAACTATTAAATTGCTCAAAGGCTCAGCTTAATTTTGAAGTTAATCTATCTGAAAGGGGAATCACCAAGGCTGAGTTAAGGCAAAAAGTACACCTAGAGTGTCTGGCACACAGAAAATGTGATAATAAGAGGTCATTATTATGATTATGGAAGGCTTTTCTGATCAAGACTCTAACAGAGATTTAATTCCTTTACTGTCCCTGTGGATCTGTTACAACTCTGTGTATTTCCTTCCAGATAGAAAGTTTCCATCTCTTTGGATGAGGTGCCATCAACTTGGCGCAGACCCATCCTGAGATCCTCTGTGACTAGTAGGAATCTGCCCATGTGGACAGATGTATCTGATGGGTTAGGAGATACTGTCAAAACAGACTGATTCAGTGTTAAACTGAATGTTATACTAGAAGAATGTAAATGCTTGATAGCCAGTGTGTGCTGGCCACCAAAAGCAACCATGCCATGGAAAATAGTAGCCCTTGACCTCTGAAATTGGAGAAGAAACTGATCTAAAGGCTTCCATTCCAGAAAGGACCACATCAATTTTCCTATAAGTCACAATGACACCACTTGATATGTGATCTGTGTCTGTCTGATTCTTTTGATCTCCAATGTCTCACATAGTATCTTGTATTTAGTATGTATGTTTTCATCCAGACAAGGAAACACACAGCTAATACTTTGTCCAGTGTCCACTTTCTGCCAACCACCAGCTCAGCACACTGAAGAGAGATATATGCTTGTGGTCAGAGTATACATAGATAATGGCAATAAACAAGCCCTTAGACTACACTGGTAAGTGCTGTCCAGTGCTGGCAGAGGGTTCACTGCTGGCATTGAAGCTGGAATGAGCAGGTCTCCTCTTCATGTTTAGGTGACAATCTGCAGACTGCGGACCTACCAGTGGTGCTTCCTGCTCTTTAATGTCGTACTATTTCATGCCTTGCTTTTTGGAGCCGACTTTGTGGAAGAGTATTTTCTGCATTCTTTGCCTCATGTAAATATGAAAGTTCTTGAAATTAAGGAGAAGGCAAGAAAACTGAACATGGAACCTCTAAGAAGAAATCCCTCCAAATTTTATGTCCTTAGCCAGTCAGAGGTATGTAATGGGAAGAACATCTTTTTGCTCTGTCTTATCTCCAGTAACCCAGGAAATGGAACGAGACGAAACCTCATCAGGAAAACCTGGGGTAATGTGACCAGTGTCCAAAGGCATCCCATTCTTGTACTGTTCACTTTGGGAATGCCTGTTTTGGTAACTACTCAGAAAGAGATAGACAGAGAGGCTTATAAGAATAATGATATAATTGAAGGAATCTTCTTGGACAGTTCTGAGAATCAACCCCTGAAGATCATCACAATGACCCAGTGGGCTGTGACTTTCTGCCCCAATGCCCTGTTCATTCTCAAGGCTGATGAAGGTATGTTTATCAACCTACCAAGCTTGGTAGACTATCTCCTCCATCTGAAAGACCACCTTGAAGATGTCTATGTGGGAAGAGTTATCCATCAGGATACACCCAATAGAGACCCCCATAGCCAAGGATTTGTTCCTCTTAGTGAGTATCCAGAAAAATACTACCCAGATTACTGCAGTGGTGAGGCCTTCGTCATGTCCCAAGCTGTGGCTAAGATGATGTATGTAGTTTTCAAAGATGCACCTATTATGGTACCTGCTGATGTACTTGTAGGAATTTGTGCTAAGTCCATTGGTCTTATACCCATCCACAGTTCAAGGTTCTCTGGAAAAAGACATATCAGTTATAATAGATGTTGCTATAAGTTCATTTTTACATCCTCTGAAAATACAGATGCTGAAATTTCTCTGGCATGGAAGGACATTAATGATGGGAAAGAATGTTCACTGTTTGAGACTTACTACGGGCTCATTTCCTGCAAACTTCTAACATACCTTGATGACAGCTTTGAACATTTTCACATGGGGACCAAAAAATAAAAAACAATGTTATGTATTTAGGTGATTAGTATACCTTTGCTTTTAAGTATAGTATTTTTTAAAAATATTTCATTTATTCATTTTCAAGCAGAGAGAGAGAGAGAGAGAGAGAGAGAGAGAGAGAGAGAGAGAGAGCGCACCAGGGCCACCACCTTGTGGGTCTGTCTTATGTGGGTCCTGGGGAATTGAACCAGGGGCCTTAGGCACTGGAGGCAAGTGCCTTAACCGCTGAGCTATCTCTCCAGCCCTAAGTATACTATTTTTAAGTTGCTCTCTACCCATTACAGAAAGCAACCCTCTGCCCCCATGTTTCGTGTAGTTTCTCTGAATGTTTATTCATACACAGCCTGAATACAAAATGTTCTTAAGAGCTTCAATGTACTGTCTTGTTAATATCTCACTTTAAGGAATTTAAGTTAGTGTGGTGTAATTCTTTTCAAAATAAAATCTGTCAGAGAGCACATTAAAATTAATTGTAATACTTATACTATGTACATGTATATATTTATGATAACAATATTTTGACATATGTATAATACATTCTAAAATGACTAAATCTAACATGTTACTTTACATATTATTTTGTGGTGAGAACACTTAAAATCTATTCTAGAAGTTTCAAATAATAAATTGCTATTAACTATCCATTACCACGAAGTATAATAGATCTCCTAAGCTTATTCCTCCTGTCAAACTGAATGTTTTGTCCCTACACTAGCTTTTCCCTGGTCCCATTTCCCAGAACCTAGAAAGCCATCGTTTTACCTTTACTGAAGTTGGCACTTTTGTTTATACTCCATATATAAGCGAGAATATGTGCTTATTTGTACATGATGTCCTCCCGGCTCATCCATACTGTTGTTGCACATGACAGAATTTATTTCCTAGGGATGAACAGTATTCCATTGTGGATATAATCCACATTTTCTTTATCTGTCCATCCAGTGATGAATATTTATGTTGAGGCCATATCACGCCTATTGTGAATAATGCTGAATGATCATGGGAGTGTAAATACCTCTTCAAAATTCTGATTTTGTTTCCTTTAAAAATATACCCAGGGGCTGGAGAGATGGCTCAGTGGTTAAGGCACTTGCCTCCAGTGCCTAAAGCTACCGGTTCAATTCCCCAGGACCCACATATGCCAGACCCACAAGGTGGTGAACCTGGTGTGCTCTCTCTCTCTCTCTCTCTGCTTGAAAATGAATAAATAAAATATAAAAAAAATATACCCAAAGCCAGGCATGGTGGCACACGTCTTTAATCCCAGCACTTGGGAGGCAGAGGTAGGAGGATTGCCATGAGTTCAAGGCCACCCTGAGACTACATAGTGAATTTCAGGTCAACCTGGACTAGAGCGAGACCCTACCTCGAAAAACCAAATATATATATATATATGTGTGTGTGTGTGTGTGTGTGTGTGTGTGTGTGTGTACCCAGAAGTAGGTTTGCTGGATCTCAGTCTAACGCTAATGTTATTTTAAGATACTTATTTAGACAAGGGGAGTAGAGAATGGGTACACCATGACATTGCCTTTGCAAATGAATTCCAGATGCATGCCCCACTGAGTGCATCTGGTTTTATGGGGTAATGGGAAATCAAACCCAGGCCTACAGGCTTTGTAAACAAGTGACTTTAACCACGGAGCCATCCCTCCAGCCTATAGTTCTAATTTTAATTTTTGAAGGAACTCCATATTATTTTCCATAATAGTTATATTTTCACTCCTGGGCTGGAGACATGGGTCATGGGTTAAGTGTGCTTCCTGTACAAGATGATGGAGTGCTTCTGGGCTGGAGAGATGGCTTAGCGGTTAAGGCACTTGCCTTCAGTGCCTAAGGCCCCGGGTTCAATTCCCCAGGACCCACATAAGCCAGACCCACAAGGTGGTGGCCCTGGTGCTCTCTCTCTCTCTCTCTCTCTCTGCTTGAAAATGAATAAATAAAATATTAAAAAAAAAAGATGATGGAGTGCTTCTTAGTGTTCGTATTGCTTGATGAGGGCACGGAGCACAAAAGGTTAAGAGGGTGTTGGAGAATGAGGTCAGAAACCCCGGCTAACCTGGTAGGTATTTCCCTATCTCCACCCTCAACTCTGAGAATCCCAACCCCCAAAGCAAGCCACATGGACCCAGGTTCGCACCCCAGCTGTGCCTAGAAGGTGGCAGTTCCTCTGCCCCCACCATCTGATACGTGCCCAAGCTCATGTCTACATGCAAAGCAGGTATTCACAGGTTGCTGATTTCTGCCAATCCTCGTCCATTTCTTTCCCTCCCTCCTCCTCAATTTCTATTTAACCCACGATGCTTTTACATTAAACCGGGATTGTCATGCCTTTTCCCTGGGTCTCTGCCCGTTATTGTGCTGTAACACATGGGGAACCGTGTTTCCCCTAGGAAGCTGTGCTTCCAGAGCTGAACACTGAATCACGGGGAATCATATTCCCCAGGGGACGGTGTCCCAAGAGCTGTAACACTTTTGAGGGTTTTCAGGCCCATGGGCATGCTTCCACAGCTGCCTGCCTCCGCTGGAGCTCGGAGCATGCCTGCTCCCTCCCTCTCTGAGGTCCCCTCTGTGCCCGCCGCCTGCCGTCAGCAGAATTCCAAAGCAGCCGCCTATCGAGCTATAGCCTGGGGCAAATCTCCCCCAGTGCCTCTTGAGGGCACTGGCCAGCTGCCCACCCAGCTGGTGCCCCAGCAGCCAGGCTGGACCACGGGGAGACACCTGGCCCGCCTCCCCTGATGCTTTGCGCAGCCGCGAAAGCCCCAGACAGACTTCAAGACCAGCAGACCCATTTCTTTTTTTTTTTTATTAAAACAACACTTAGGGCTGGAGAGATGGCTCAGCGGTTAAGGCACTTGCCTCCAGTGCCTAAGGCCCGGGGTTCAATTCCCCAGGACCCACATATGCCAGACCCACAAGGTGGTGCCCTGGTGCTCTCTCTCTCTCTCTCTCTGCTTGAAAATGAATAAATATTAAAAAAAAAAACCAACACTTAGCTTCTTCCCATGAGGAAGCCAGTCAGCCAAGAAAGCAAGGTGCAAGGAGGGCAGAGCCTTGGGATGGAGATGCAATGGCTACTTATCCTCCCCCCAAGCCCCCAATATAAAGACTTCTAGCAGTGACTCTGGTTTTTAATACAGCGTGGAGCCTCGAGAATAGGATGTGGAGTGTGAACATAGCCTAGAATGCAAACTAGCTCTCTGGCAGTGGTGTAGTATCTGAAGTGCTGGTAGGCTGAATGCAACCAGAGTGCCAGTCTGGAGTGAGGGGCTGCAGCTCTGGACTCAGTCTGTGAATTTAGAACTTTCACAGTACAACAGCTATTTCTGGAGGTATAGTAGGGGAGGGTATAGTTTTGACTTCCTCTCTGGGTTTTCCTAGAAGGCAAAGAAACCAAGTAGCAGGATATGCAGGTGCTCTCTACAGCAGGCCACTGGGGAACAGTGACTGATGCTGATGACCTGTCTTCTCTAATTTTCTTTATTGTGTGTATATGTAAGTATGGGCACGCATGCATGCCAAACATACCTGTGGAAGTCAGAAGCCAACCTCAGGGTGTTTTTCCTTTTTTTTTTCTTTCCAGGTAGGGTTTCACTCTAGCCCAGGCGGACCTTGAATTCACTGTATAGTCACAGGGTGGCCTCAAACTCCTCCTACCTCTGCCTCCTGAGTGCTGGGATTAAAGGTTCGGGCGGCCAAGTTTGGCTCTCCAACTTTCTTTTGACACTTTTCCAGATTCTCCTGGTTCTGTGTTCCATTGCCACAGGTGGGTTGGGATTACAGACCAAGTGCCACTCTGCATCTGCCATCTCCCAGCCCCTACTCACCCATGCCTTCCTTTACTCCTGGCTTTTTGGGAGACTGAGGTAAGAGGGTCACTATGAGTTCAAAGCTAGCCTGGGCTACAATATGAGTTCAAGGTCAGTCTGGGCAAAAGTGAAACTCTACCTTCAAGAAAGAAGACAAGAAGAGAAAATAAAAGAGAAGAAAAAAAAAGATAAGAATTCCAGAAGTGGATGTTGGTGACAGTTGTACATTTGTACATATTTAATACCATTAAAAAGTATTCTTAGTCCAGCATGGTGGTGCATGCCTTTAATCCCAGCACAGGTAGGAGGATTACTGTGAACTCAAGGTCAGCCTGGACATAGGCGACTCCCTACCTTGAAAAAAATATATATTTAAGGGAATGGAAAGATAGGTCACAGCGGTTAAAGGTGTTTGCTTGCAAAGCTTGCTAGCCAGGGTTCAATTCCCAGTAGCCATAGAAAGCCAGATGCAAAGCAGTCCATGCATCTGGATTTTGCAATAAGGGTCCTGGCATGCTCATACTCTCTCTCTCTCAAATACATAACAATATTTTTAAAAGTATACTTAAAATGGTTAAGATAAACTTTGTTTTACCATGTTATATACATGCACAAACATTTGTTACATTTTGCTACAATTAAAAATTAGGAGGCTAGAGAGATGGCTCAGCAGTTAAGGTGCTTGCCTGCAAAACCTAATAATCTGAATTCCATTCCCCAGGACCCACATAAAGCCAGATGCACAAAGTGGTGTAAGTACCTAGAATTCATTTGCAGTGGCTAGACGCCCTGGCATGCCCATTCTCCCCCTTCCTGATTGCAGATACAATAAGTATTTTTTTTTAAAAATTAGGGAAAGAGGTGCCTACAGAGGAGGCTCTGGTTCCGAGTTCCCTGACCCCAAGGTGGCTGGGACACTATGCATGTGTGGCATGGAGAATACAGGGAGAACATGGATATATCAATACACAAAGAATAGACAGCCGACTGACTACCTCCACTTCATCTACCCGGGTCTAGAAGTCATTACAGAGTGAACAGTGACATGAATATTGCTCTCACAGCTGTCCTGAAAACCAATTCCAGGGAAATGATGAGACACCAGTCACTCAAACCTCATGAAAAGAGAGATCCAGAGTCTACAGAGAAAGCAACACTAAATCAGATTCCCACCTTGCCCATTGTGGAAGGGGGGGGGGGGAGAGATTTTAAGTCTCAGAGTAGGTGAAATAGCCTGAGACACTGTGTTCCCACATCTCTGCAGAGGCTTCCTGGTCCCCACAATAAATACCAACCAATAACCCCACCAAAGACCCTTAGTAGAATTGGGGTGGGGGAAAGGGGGTCTATGTGTACAACCTTTTTATTAAAAAATCAATAAATTTTTAAAAAATTAAGAGAAAAACCCAACATCATGATTAAAACTTAAAACAGAAGTTAACTTGAACACTTCAGGCCAGGAAAGATCTGGCTATAGCTTAATTAGTCAGCAAAGATCTGGCTATAGCTTAATTAGTGATATTATCAGTCAAGAAATGAACAGGGGCTGGAGAGATGGCTCAGAGGTTAAGGTACTTGCGTGTGAAGCCCAACAACCTGCGTTTGATTCCCTTTTACTCATGTAAACCCAGATGCACAAAGTGGCGCATGCATCTGGTGTTTGATGCCAGAGGCTGGAGGCCCTAGTGCACCCATTCTGTCTCTCTCTGCTTGCAAATATAATATGGAAACCTAGAAGGAGACTCAGAGACACAAGAGGAGAGCTGATCAATCTGCACCAGGAACTCCAGTCACCTGATAATCTTTGTGTTACAGAGCAGGGATGGCTTACCAACTTCACCACAGCCTAAAAGAAACACTCCTCAGTCCCAAAGCTGTCAATGGGACACCATGCTCATTCATGCAGAAGCGTGAACAGGTTTGATATGCAGAGTGCTTTGCTGTTTAGAGGAAAACACTGGAATATAGGTAGGTATGGTTGTGGTCAATGAAGAGAATTACCCTTTATACTGAAATGGCATCCCAGTATAAATATATTTCCTTCTATTCTGACTGGTTACTAAGAGTAGGTTTTTCTTTTTGACTCAAGATAAGACTTGATGAATTTGAAAAATTAACAGTTAAGCCATTCAACAATGCACCTCCAATTAAAAAACAAATGACGGTTTAGAGTTTCCCATTAACATACTATTGTGTTCCCTTCTCCAAAACAATAGGGTAAAATGTATTGATAAACAGCAACGAGAATCAAAATAACACACAATTTTTAGATATTTGTTTTTTAAATTTTAATTCTAAATATTTTATTTGTCATCAGAAAATGAGTGAGGTATGAGCACACCAGAGGCTCTTGCAGCTGCAAACCAACTTCAGACTTATAGACCACTTTGTGTATCTGACATATGGGTGTATTGGGGAATTGAACCCAGACCGGCAGGCTTTGCAAATAAACACCTTTAGCCACTGAGCCCTATTGCATTTTCTCAAAGGAATATAAGTAACAACAACAAAAAAAATTTGTTTAAAGTATTTACTCCTTATACAGAGAACATAATTTGATAATTCCAAACTACTTGTATTTCAAAGGATATATCCAAAACCTTGAAAGTGGTATTTTAAGAAAAAAGGCCAAATTTAAAAAAAAAAAAAGGTGAATAGAATTCAGCAAATTTTAAAATACGGTCATTAATATGTACAAGGAAGTTTTCTCAGAACAAAACTTTCATCTTGTTGCAAAGATTAAGGCAATCACAAGAATCTGAAAAACATTTGTTCCCTTGTGCTCATGTCTGCTTTAATCCTAATTCCTGGTTCCACTTGGTGTTTCAATGTAGAAACATAATGTTGCTGGTGGGTTGTATCAGACACTCCATGATAGCTCGGCTGAGGGGAAACTCCCTGTCTTATAAAACAGATGCAATCAAAAGCCTTAGGAGACGTTCTGATCAAAACATGGTCCTCTGTAAGAGGCTCTAGAAGAAATCAGTCAGCTCCTTCTACTGTCATGGCAACAGGCTTCACATAGTATGGACCTTCACTTAGGTAAGTTCTGAGCCTCAAATAATTTTGGTTCCCAAAGATTTCTGCAGTTGTTTTGGAATTGGCAAGTGCTTTTACCAGTTCATATTTGGAATCCTTTGAAGCTTTGTCATGTTCCACAGATCGGTCCATCACATATTCTATAAAACCTGGACTGTTAAACATAAGCTTCTGAGCCCAGGGCTGGTTTGCGATGGCCTGAAACAAAAGGCAGAAACGATACAATTAGTATAGGTCCTAAGAAGTTAGGTTTGTTAGTGGGATGGCATAGTAAAAAAGAAATCTGGCAGTACAAACCTTAAAAAATCATGCTTTAGGGGCTGGAGAGATGGCTCAGTGGTTAAGGCACTTGTCTCCAGTGCTTAAGGCCCCTGGTTCAATTCCCCAGGACCCACATAAGCCAGACCCACAAGGTGGTGACCCTGGTACTCTCTCTCTTTGCTTGAAAATGAGTAAATAAAATGTTTTTGTTTTTTTTTTAAACCATGCTTTGTCTAAGTAAACCAATTCCTGAGGTTTTTTAAATTCTAAATATTAAAATGCTTCATTATAACAATTTTCACCAGTGTAAAAGTTACAATAGGAAACTTGTTAAATAAATTAATTATAAATTATGCATACAGAAACTAAGACTAAACACTAAGACTAATTATGTACAAAGAATAATGAGACAATGTGCTATATGAAGCCCTATCTCAAAAAATAAACAGCTGGGCATGGTGGTGCACACCTTTAATCCCAGCACTAGAGAGGCAAAGGCAGAAGGAAAGCCATGAATTTGAGGTCAGCCGGAGCCTCAGAGTAAGTTCCAGGTCAGCTTGAGCTAGTGAGACCCTGCAAGAAAAGATAAAGGAAAAGGAAAGGAAAAGAAAGAAGGAAGGGAGGGAGGGAGGGAGGAAGGGAGGGGCATCACTGAAGCACTAAGTGCAGAAGGGGAATGGTAGGAAATTAGGCTCAGGAAGAGGATGAGGGATAGATTAATCAATCACAAATAATGAGTTTGGAATTAATTTTTTTAAGTACTCATGTGTTAAAACAGCAGTTCCAGGGCTGGAGAGATGGTGCAGTGCTTAAGGCACTTGCCTCCAGTGCCTAAGGCCTCTGGTTCAATTCCCCAGGACCCACATAAGCCAGACCCACAAGATGGTGGCCCTGGTGCGCTCTCTCTCTCTCTCTCTCTCTCTCTCTCTCTCTCTCTCTCTGTGTGTGTGTCTGTATCTCTCTGCTTGAAAAATGAATAAATAAAATATTTAAAAAAAAACCCAAAAAAACAGCAGTTCCAGAAGGACCTATGGAGATGAGAAATACCTACTGTGAACACTTTTAAGGCAGCACAGTGTAGTTCAGGGAAGGGCTGATTACTGATGCCACGGAAGAGCTCCAGAGAGTCCCGAGATAAAGAGGAAAACCAGGATTCTGTCATCCTTAGGAGGTCATCGGTCTGCTGCTCAGGCTACAGGACAGAAAAAGAAAATCCCAGGACAATGTCAATATGTGAGACGAGAATACATCCTAAGTAAAAATCCCAGGTTTAAATGGCACTTGGTAATTTATTTACTGTGTGATTTTCTTAGCTGAATCTGAACACTCACCTCCAAACCCAGGCCAGAACTTTCCTATTTTTGTAGGACAAAGTTAAGCAATATGTTGGGTATCTTTAGTTCTACTTCTCTATGACTGCATTTTAACTTAAACGTCACTAGTCATATGAGGATTATCTTTTTAAAAGGAGCATTCCCTAGCACCCACTTAAAGCCAGATACACCAGGTGGCACATGTGTCTGGAATTTGTTTGCAGTGGCTGGAGGCCCTGACACACCCATTCTCTGTCTGTCTGCCTCTTTCTCTCTCTTGCTCTCTCTCAAATAAATTTTTTTTTTTAACACAGAGGAGGATATCCAGCTGACTGGGGATGGGGAAGGGGGGGCAATGAGGAATTGGGGATAACAACTCATTGTTGGCCCACTAAACAATGTAACTCATTATGGACAATAAAAAAAAGTGAAAACTATGCCATTTACTTAGTCAACATTTATATTAACTAGTTTTATGCAGACTCATTCTCCCAAACATTTCCCACAGTGCTTCATTAATTTCACCTTCTACTTACTGGTAAATACAGAAGAGATGAAACTGCATCCAAACACCTAATCTTTAGCTCTGTAGAAGCATTCTTTGCTTGATGTCCTATTCTCATGAGCAGGCGTTCAAAGCGTGTTCCTTTGAAGGGTAACAATAATATTTTTTTGGTAAGTGGTAAAATATACCTAGATAAAACTTACCCCCACCCCCCTTTTTTGTTTGTCGAGGTAGGGTCTCACTCTAGCCCAGGCTGACCTGGAACTCACTCTGTAGTCCCAAGGCTGGCCTCAAATTCATGGTGATCCTCCTAACTCTGCCTCCCAAATGCTGGGATTAAAGATGTGTGCCATCACACCTGGCAAAATTTATCATTTTAACCATCTTCAAAATATAATTCAGTGCCATTAAGCACACCCACACTTATGCAACCACCACCACCATTCCCTTCTCTAGAACTTTTCTAACAATCAAACTGAAACTCTGTACCCACTAAAAGTAGTTCCCTTTCTCCCTTCTCCTTATCCCCTAGTATCCACTTTCTATGAATGATTATGCTACATGCCCGTATGTCTCATAAGTGGAATTACACAATATCTGTCTTCAATGCCTGGCTTGTTTCAACTGGAATAGTATCTTCAAACTTCCTCTGCACTGTAGCATGTCACCAATCTCTTACTGTTACAAAGCAAAATTCCACTGTATGTAGATTCTGTTGTTATTCATTAACCCACCAGTGGGCCTGAGGTTGTTTCTACTTGTTTTGACTCTAATAATGTTATGAACACAGGCGTACAAACAACTGTTGAAGTCTTTGCTTTTAGGACTTTTTAGTTTAGCATATACTTAGAAGTGGAATGGCTAGATAAAATAGATTTTCTTGTGGAACTTCCATAAAAATTGCACAATTTCACATTCCTATGAAAAAAATACAAGATTTTTTTCAACATCCTAATACTTGTTATGTTTTATTTTAAAAATCTAAATTAACCTAAGCACTGAATCTTGGCCTAGAAACTAAAATACATCTAAAAAGAGTCAAGATAAGGCATACCAACCTGCTTTCTGTAAAACCTGTTTTCCTTCAACATTGGATCCCAGGATTCCAACAGTGTCTACAGCTACACCAATCATGGTGGGGTCCTGACTTTCAGTCATTTCAAATACTTTTTCCAGAAAGACAGGGTAGCGCTCACAGATTTGTTGAGGACTATCCATAACAGCCAAGTTCCCAAAAAACTTCACAAATCCTAAAGATATTTACAATAATATGTTTTAACATAGTGAGAAAGCACAAATTGCTTGTTTCCATTGGTAAAGTAATAAATTAATTATAAGCCAGAACAGGGAGATGGACTAGAGTAGTATATTATCTGCACATTAGAGACCATAAGGAGAAACACCTTTTTTAAAACACTTTTAAGTTTTCATGATAAAAGAATGTAGAATTTTGTTAAATGCCTAACTTGGCTTCTATTGACATGACCATGATTTTGTCCTTTATTCTGGTCATTTGGTGTATCATATTTATTGATTTGCACGTTGAATCAATCCTTCTTGTGACTGATTCATGATTCTTTTAATGTACTGTTGAATTTGGTGGCTGTGGCTGTCTGTGAACAGGAATCAGCTCTAAGGACAATAATCCCTAGCTGTCACTAATTAATAAATTTCAGAAGCAAAATAGGCTCTTATACTCTTACCTGGCAAATAGAAGCCAGAGAATGGGTCTGAATCTGCTCCAACAATGATACTGGAAATTTGGTCAATTACTCCTTCTTGAGCAAGGTATTGCTGTCCATGCTGGGTACATGCCAGCGATGTCACCATTTCTATACAGGTGGCTCTAAAATAAAAAAAGGGCACATGAGATTTTTGCATATGACCTGTATGCTTTTAAAATTGTCTCCATATGGGTTGTATTTGATATAATTCTTCCTGCCAAATCTGAAATGTCCATAATCTTGGATCTCTTTTTCAGATGAAGACACAAGAGTATCCAAGTTTTAGTAACTTATTTGGAATTATCAAAAGATTGAGGGGCTTGAGAGATGAGGGACTTAAAGGCACTTGCTTTCAAAGCCTGCTAGCCACAGTTCAATCCCCTTTCACCTACATAAAAGTCAGATGCAAAAAGTAGCTCATGCATCTGGTGTTCATTTGTAGCAGCAGTCTTCCTGACATGCAAATGCACTCAAGGACATGCATGCACACATACTCACATGCATACACACACACACACACTCTGAGGCAAATAAAATCCTAACATTGAATCATAACCAAATATAAAAAAATAGCATATTTGTAGGTATTATTAAAGCATATTATCTGACCATCTGTAAGCTGCAAGTTTGGCTATGTCCTCAATAGATAATGCTTTAAGCAATGTAACCAGTGAATGACTTACATATGTGGATTTTACAGGTTCAGTTACAGTTAAAAACAGGTTAAAGTCCTTTACTACAGAAAAATCTATGTACACAAAGGTAACAACAAATGTTATTCTAATGTCAGAAGCAGCAAACAGGTGCCCAGAAGTGAGGATGGAGTGAGCCGTGGAGTACCAGTAAGGAAACACGGGGCCAATATTAAAAAGAATTTAGAGGGTAGGAAAATCGGAGCACTAAGAGATTGGAGTAACATTCATTTGAGGAGGTACATCAGCTACTATGTTGGTTTTCATGGTGAATTTGCTTAACCCTCCTATTTTCTTTAGTCCCGTTACTGGTCTGAGAGATGAAAGAACCGAGGCAAAGACAGACTGATGACTTGAGTTTGTAATGTCATCTACTCAAAAAGCGAAGGCTAGTATTCAAGATCAGCATGAGCAACTTGGTTGTGAAAAACTATCTCAAAATAAAAAGTAATAAGGGATCTGGTGATACAGATACAGTTCAGTGGTAGAGTGCTTGCCTATAACATCTGGGTTGAATCCTTAATACTGTCCAAAACAAATACTAACAAAACCAGACACTGAGGTAGAGAAGGCTGTACTCATCTGCCCAAGTTCAAACAGCTAGTGAGTAAAAGAGCAGTATCCATACTCAAGAACGTCTTCTTTTTCAAAGCCCTATTTTTTTCTATTATGTCATGGTACTGTTATTTGACAGTGTCCAAAGAATTCACTTGAAAAATGCTAAGTCATCCAAAATGCCAAGTATCACATAATTACAACTGTTGAAGAGCAGAATTGATCAGGGACAGAGAATACAGCCACTTGAGGGCTTTGCTAAGTTACAACATGGTAACATGACATAATGAAAAATTTTCTAAAAGCCTTCCAAAGACACATGTCAATTATGAGATTGCAATCCGATCCTACTAAGAAAGATCATGCTGTCCCAAAATTATTTCCTGACCCTCCAGAAGAAGACATTTCACTCTAAGCCCTCTTAGTCAACACACCTGACCAGCATATCCTCACCAGTCAGCTCCCTTAGGAGCTGGGTCACCAAACCACTTGTGGTACAGTAGTTCAAAGATTCTGATGACATAGAAGAAATCTCCACAATTAGCTGTAAGAACAGAACAGAAAAGAGGGTCAAAACAGTCTCAAACCTAGTAGATCTCGGGGCTGGAGAGATGGTTTAGTGGTCAAGGCACTTTCCTCCCAAGCAGAAGGACCAGAGTTCAAACCCTAGTACCCACATAAAGCCAGATGTACAAGTGGTGCATGTGTCTGGAGTTCATTTGCATATTCTCTCTCTCCCTCTTAAATAAAATATTAAAAAAACTAGTAGATTTCATATTAAGTTAAATTCATAACTCTATACTACATGTAATTGAATCTTTAAGGTCTATTATTTGTCTCAAGAAAAATTTCACATGCTAAATTATTCATTCTGGCACAGAACTATTCCATTGTATCTAGAAATACCTACTTCATATCTCAAGAAATCAATAATTAGAGCATAAGAGCTTGCATCAGTACCAGCAAACGTAAAAACCATTCATTCAGACTGACAGGGCTCAGTAATAGTACACTTGCCTAGCATGCACAAAAAAAATGTATTTCATGTGTCTGTCATATCTATCAACCATTTCTTCAATTGACATGTATGTCCTGAAGGCTTATTAAGAGACATAGGTGGCAGAATCATGTAACGGGTAGTGTGTGCACATGTGTGTATATGGGCATGCCTGGTGCACACACCTGCAGAGGCCAGAGCAGAAAATCAGGTGTCCTTCATTGCATTTCTGCTCATTTCTTTAAATCTCTCACTGAACCTGGAGCTGCCAATTTTTGGTCAGACTCGCTGACCAGCAAGCCCCAGTGATTCTCCAGTCTCTGCTCCCTACAGGGCTGGGGTTATAGCATTTGTGGTCTTACCCAATTGTTTATGCGTGTGGTAAGGAATCAAACTTGGGGTGAATCAGGCCCTCATGGTTGCACAGCAAGTGTTCTTAACTGCTATCTCTCCAGCCTCCAAGTAATGGTTTTTTAACAGACCATTCTTATTTATACTATAAAACATCATAGTATACATGATAAAGACATATAATTTTATCTATCAATTACTTCAAAAATGCACCATTATGATCACAATATACTGTGATGGTTAATACTGTCTGTCAGTGAATCACTTAGGAGACAAGCCTATCGGCATGTGTGCAACAGGTTCTAGACTGGGATGAGGTATAAAGACCCTTCTCTGAATATGGACAGCACCAGCATTCATTGCTTTCTGCTTCCTGACTGTGGATGCAATGTGAAGCAGCCGAGTCTCACTCCTGCCACTATGCCTTCCTGCCATGAACTGTATCCCCTCAAACTATATGCCAAAGTAAACCATTCTTCCTTCAAGTTGCATCTTGTCAGGTGTTAGGTCACAGCAATGAGAAAAATAACTAATGGGAGATATATTTGGGATGAGAAAAGGTGTGGAGAAGACTAATTTGGATGCAAATACAGTAGTCCAAGTAAAATCTTAAGAATGAGTATAGAGGACAATGAAAGCAGGGCAGGACTTTCTTTTCATGAACTTCAACAATTAAAATTCAATAAGGATCATGAGCCAGGAGACGGAGAAGAAAAACCAAAGTAGTGCAGTATCAAAGCAAGCAGAGGGAATTAGATTATACATGGTCCCATTTGTGGATATGTAGCTTCTTCAGTGTGTGGGTTTCAATTATGCCTTCAAAAATAAGATTAATTACAACATATAAGCTTTTAGAAGTAAGAGACATTTCTTACTACTACTATTCTTTTCAGTCTGGTTTCAATGGCATCACCTCTAACATAACTACTACACATAACACATACTACAGTAGAAGTATTTTATTGTACCACACATCCCTGTATCACTAGTACCTTATATATGGACTAACACAGACTATATACTTGATAAATACATATAAGATGAGCCATCTTGCCTTCCTTGTAAATTTATTACTATCTGTTTGATAAGCACAAGAAAGTATGGTTTTAGGGGCTGAGGAGATGGCTCAGTGGTTAAAAGTGCTTTCTTGCAAAAGACTGATGGCCTGGGTTTGATTCCCCAGGTCCCATGTAAAGTCAGATGCACAAAGTGGTGGGCAAATGCATCTGGAGTTTGTCTGCAGTGGCAACAGGTCCTGGTGTACCCATGTTCTCATTCTCTCTTAAATATTTTTTTTTAAAAAGTAGTATAGTTTTAGTCTTACCTCATACACCCTGTATCGAACAATGTCATTTGTTTTCATTACATTTTTCAAATCATCCAGCAAATTGCTTTCAAATAAAGCCTCCAGTCCAGCTTGGGTTAGTGATATTCTTGAAAGGGATTTGATAGCCTTATATGGAAAGAGAATAGAGAATATTACTTAAGTCATAAAAATACAGACTATTAGGCTGGGGAGATGGCTCAGTGGTTAAAGGTGCTTGCTTACAAAGCCTGCCATTTAGCCCAGGCTCAATTCCCCAGCACCTGCATAAAGCTGGATGCCAGGTGGCCCATGTGTCTGACAGAGTATGTCTGCAGTGACAAAAGACCCTATATAGACTATATATATTTTCTAAGACTGATGTGAAAATGAATACATAAAATGCACTAACCTAATGAGTAGTGTACTACATTTCAGCTATTGTTATTTATAATCGAAATAGATCAAGCAACCCAAATGAAAGTCTGATGGATGATGTAGATATATGTGTCTTAGGAGCTTACTACTATTTATCTGGTAACATTCACACACATTACAAATTCAATCCCACTTCAATTCTCATTAGTTCATGTCCTGTCAGACTGGAAGCAATAAATAACCTAATACCTAAAGCTTGGCTCAATGACAATTTCCTCTGTAAAGACTTTTCTTCAAAATAGCAATTTTTACTTGCTTATTAAAAACTTGCTATGCATCTACCAATCATACAGTCTAAACCTTCTCATAATTTAGAAAGCCTTATTTGACTCAGGGCATCAATATCTCTACGGGTTTAACTCACCGCTTTAGCTACAGATAGATTCTCTCCACCAATGCAATAAACAATCTGTTTTAATAGCTCAGCATTACTCAGAATCTCAGTAACAGCCTCAGAATTCTCAACAATTCTTCCAATCTGAAAGAAAACAAAAAACAAATACAAAAACAAAGACACTCTTCCAAGGCAGTGTAAATGGGAATGAATGATGTTCAAATTTCCCTAGTGTCCAAAACTCATAATGACCAAATTCATTGAAGTAAACAACAACAACAACAACAACAGTCAACAACCTTTAAGTGAAAAGAAGAAATAGCTGATAGAGAATAGAAACTGGGGAGTGAATACAATATAAATCACATAATCCTAGCATGTCAATTGTTAGTTGCACTGATCTGGGACAAATTTAGTAACTTCTTTGAGCCTTTTTTTTTTTTTTTTTAAAGCGAAACAAAAGCTTTATTCAAGAAAAGCATGAGTTGCGAAAGCTAATCTTTTGTTTGTAAAATATTGATTCCAGATTGGTTAGAAGATTAAATTAAGATTCATGCAGTCAGTGAATAATAAATTGACACCCCCCCTTTTTTTTTTACTAAGAAATACTTTAAAGCAGAACAAAAAGCAGTAGAATATCTACTGGGTAATTAACTGCTTAGTTACTAACATTTCAACAAGATAATACTTAGTCTTGAATCTACACTAACTAGAATGATATTTTGGCTGCCAGGGTAATAATTAACTATTTTAATTTGTTGGCTTACTGAACTGCCACTACAAAAGAATCTAACAAGGCAAAGTAGCTGTATTAATACTTGAAAATTATTTAAATAATTTTCTGTATGTTAAGAACTCCTTGAAGAAAATAGATTTATGTTGGTAAGTCCAATGACATCTGGCACAATACCTGGCATGTCAACGGAATGCAGTCAGCATATGACAACTGAAAAACTGAAGTACTTCTTAAGTGAGTTATTAAGAGTTTATACCTGGGACAGAACGAGGATTTTTACAGAATCATCACGGTGAGTCATTCCCCTCTGTAGGTCAGCCCTGAGGTTTCTGGCCACATGAACTGGCTCCACAGCCTGGAGCAATCGTTCTAGAATGGACACACATAAAGTGGTCTGTTCCCTAAAAGAGATACCATAGATTTCATTAGTTCATGTCCAGTAAGCCTGGAAGCAACAGTTAATACAACCTAACACCTATAGCAGTTTCTACTTGCTCACACACTAAACACTTGCTACAAAGAAAAATAAGACATAGTCTAGCTTCAGAGAGCTCACTCAAATGAAAGATACAGAAAAACAAAAAGTAAATATATGTAAATGCTATAGTCTATGGCCAGGAGCTATGTAAACTTTAAAGAAGCCAGAAGTGATAAACACATCTTTAATACCAGCACTTAAGAGGCTGAAATAGGACTGCTAGGAGTTCAAGGTCAGCCTGGGATGCAGATTGAGTTCTAGGTCAGCCTGGGCTAAAAGTGATATTCTGCTTCAAAAAAAAATTTTTTTTTAAACAAGGAAAGCTGGGGAAATACATCAACAGCTAAAGGCCATTTGCAACCCTGGCTGTTGGTCTGGGGTTCAATTCCCAAGCATCCATGTAAGCTAACTCCAAAACATGGCACAAGTGTTTATAAGAGGCCCTGGTATCCCCAAACATACACGTGCAAATAAATAAAATTAAAAAAATAACTTCTAAGTTTACAAAGTACAGGGAAAGCTTCTCAGGAGTTAACTCCTGAAGAAAAAAAATGGGAGTGGTCTAGAAGAAAGGAGGAGAAGCAGAGGAGAGAAGAGAAGAGAGATTACTAATAGGACAAATGAACCACACAGAGCAAGTGAGGACTGGAGTCAGAAGGAGGAAGGGTGGAGAGAAAGCAAAAGGGTAAAATGAATGACAAGAACTGAAACAAAAAATACACAGAAGCCAGATTGGGAGCTGTCTTTTAGAACTTAGGCTTTTTCCAGAGAAGCAATGGCAAGCAATGAAGTGACTAAGCAGAGAATGAACATACTGACATTTGGCTTATATAGGTTTTTTTTTCTTCTCATTTTGTTGTTGTGCTAGGGATGGAACCCAAGGCTTTGTATATACTAATCACATATTTTACCATTGAGCTACATCAAAGCCCACATTTGGCTTATTGCTAATGAAAAGAATATAATTAAACTATCATAACTGTTCTAGACTGTGATTAAAGAATACAAATTAAAAATCTTAAAAATGAACATGTTTTTACTTAATCTATTTTACATAACTGAGCCTAAAGGAATAACAATGTTTTAACATAATAATTGAAAAATTGTTTAAACAAAACCTACACATAAATGGAATCAGTAGAAACAAAACCAAATGTCATTAACAGTGTAAACAACCCAAAATGTCACCAACTAATGAACAGATAAAATACAAGGTGGTATAGACACTCAGTCACAGAAAGGGAAAAGTACTCATGCTACAATACAAACAAACTTATTACTATTACTACTTTCATACAGACAAACCCACAGAGACAAAAAGTCAATTTCTTGGAGCTGGAGAGATGGCTCAGTGGTAAAGGCCTAGCGGGCCTGGTTTGATTTCCCAATGCCCACGTAAAGCCAGATGCACAGAGTGGCACATGAATCTGGAGTGTTTTTGCAGTGGCTAGAGGCCCTGGGGCGCCCATCCCCCCCACTTCAATTAAAATAAAAATATTTTTTTAACTTTTTATTTTTTAAAAAATATTTTATTTATTCATTTTCAAGCAGATATATATATATATATATATAGAGAGAGAGAGAGATAGATAGGTAGAGAGAGAGAGAGAGAGAGAGAGAGAGAGAGAGAGAGAGAGAGAGCGCACACCAGGGCCACCACCTTGTGGGTCTGGCTTATGTGGGTTCTGGGGAATTGAACCCGGGGTCTTAGGCACTGGAGGCAAGTGCCTTAACCGCTGAGCCATCTCTCCAGCCCAAAATAAAATATTTTTTAAAAAATAAAGCCCATTCCTGACTGCCAGGGGACAGAAGAAAGGAGATGGAAAATGACTGCTTCTGATTTTATAAAAATCATGATCAAGACAGCTGTAGGAGTGCAACCCTGGTAATCCTAGCATTTGAGAAGCTAAAGTAGGAGGATCACAGCATTTCCAGGCCAGTGTGGGCTACACAGAGACCCAGTCTCAAAAACAAAACAAAACAAAATAAAATGTTACTAAAGCCAGGTGAGGTGATATGTACCTTCAATCTCAGCTATTTGGGAGGCTGAGACAGGTGGCCTAGGAGATTAAGGACAGCCAGGAAAATATAATGAGACTGTCTCAAAATCATAACAACAACAAAAATAAAAATAAATTTTGGTCATATAAAATTCACTAATTTTAACAATTCTTAAAATGTAACATTCTGGGCTGGAGAGATGGCTCAGCAGCAGTTAAGGCACTTGTTAGCAAGGCCTGATGGCCTGGGTTTGATTCTCCAGTACCAACATAAAATGGCACATGTACCTGCAGTTTGTTTACAGTGGTAAAAGACCCTAGAGCTCCCATTCTCTCTATTTTTCTCTGTTTACAAATAAATATTTTTAAAAATGTACAGTTCTATAGCAATAGACATTCACACTGTTGTGTAACCATCAATCAATGGCCAACCACCACTGACTTTTATCTACCAAATATTCAATATCCCCTTTCCCAGCCCCTAGCAACTACTATTCTACTTTCTGGCTCTCTAAATTTGATATTCTAGGTATATAAGCGGGATCACAAAACACTGTTATGTCTGCTTATTTCATTTAGTATAACACCTTTAAATTCATGTCAGAATTTAAGTATACAATTTTACTTTGTATGTATCTTTCACATTTTGTTTAGCTATTCATTCTTTTTACCCTTTAACCACTCAAATACATATGTAGTAAAATTTTACTGTGATTTTAATTTGTATTTCACTAATGATAACTCTCAGGTCATCATATGCTTATTTGCCATGCAATGCCTTCTTGATCAAATCTTTTGCCCATATTTTAAATGGGTCATTTCTTGTTCATAAATATTCAGAGTTCTTTATATATTCTGAACATTAAGTCCTCTTTCAAATAGTCTTTGGGAAATTTCTCTCCATTGTCACTGTCTTTTCATTCTCTTAACTGAGACCTTTAATATGATTTATTTATTTAAGAAAGAGGTAGAGAAAGAGGGCGCGCGCGAGAGAGAGCGAGAGCGAGAGAGCGAGAGCAAGCAAGTGAGAGAGTATGGGCATGCCAGGGCCTCCTGCCACTGTAAAGGAACTCCAAATGCATGCACCACTTTGTACATCTGTACTGGGTAATTAACCTGGGTCATCAGGCTTTGCAACAGCTGAGCCATCTCTTTAGCCCGTAACTGTGACCTTTAAAGAACAGAATTTGATGAATTCCAATTTAGTAATGCATTTTTAATGGAACATACTTTTAATGTCATATTTTTTTTTGTTAAGCCCTGGGTCACACAAAAAACTTTTCCTATGCTTTCATCAACAAGCTTTATAGTTTTAGCTTTTATATTTAGGTATATAATACCATTTTCATACATTGATGGGAATGTAAAATGGTATAAACACTTTGGTAAAAAATTTAGCAGATTCTTAAAGTTAAACCTACACCTACCATAGTATCTACCCACCCTACTCCCTATTCCTTGATATTTACTCAGAGAAAAGGAAGACTATTTCTTTCTCTTCTTTAAAAAAAAAATTGGAGGGATGGGTGGAGAGATGGCCCAGCAGTGAAGGCACTTTCCTGCAGAACCTAACACCTGGGGTTTGATTCCCTAGTACCCAGGTAAAGCCAGATTCACAAAGTGGTACATGCATCTGGAGTTGGTTTGCAGTGGCTACAGGCCCTGGCAACCCATTCTCACTCTATCCCCCACTTGCAAATAAAATAGAGAGGGGGTAAGAGAAGAGAAGAAGAGAATATAGAGGCCAGAAGTTGATGTCAGGTGTCGTCCTCACTGTCTACCTTTTTCTGGAAACAGGGTCTCACTCTGTAGTTCACGGTATCCTGAACTCACTATGTAGACCAGGCTGGCCTTTAAGTCACAGCAATCCTCCTGCTTCATCCTTCAGAGCACTAGGATTATAGGTATGAGCCACCAAACCCAGCTTTCCACCTTGCTTTTGAAACAGGGTCTCTAGGCCCTAGGGATTCTTCTCTGCCTTCTCAGCACTGTGATTACAAGTGCATACCACCCCATTTGGCATTTTACATGGATGATGAGGATATGAACTCAGTGTCTAATACTTATGCAGCAAGAATTTTACCCAAAGAGCTACCTCCCAACCCATAGAAAGACTATTTCTATGCACAGACTTGTACACGAATGTTCACAGCATTGTTATTTATAATATCCACAAACAAAAACTCAAATGTTCACCAATGTTCTTCAACACAACCTAAAGCAGAAGTACAGAGACTCCTAAAACCTCAACAATAAAGCAGCCTTAATACTCACTCACCCCGTGACTCAGGGAACTGAGCGGAAGAGGGGGCGGAAAGATTGTAAGAGCTATGGGTGGGGGAGAACTCCCAGAGACATTGCTGGGTTAAGTGGAGTGAAAGATGAGGCTGGAGAAGTAGAATGGACATATACTGGGAAGGGCCCACATACCAAGCTAAGAAGTCATGACTTCACATTGTAGGCAAGAGAAACCACAGAAACAGTATGACCCAACGGACCTGAGAAGTATACTGTCATTGCAGGCTAGGAAGGACTAGTTTGAAAAGGAAACTAAAAGAGAGAATGAGATCCTAAATTTAAATGAGAACAAAGGCCTGGGGAGACAGCTCAGTGGTTAAAGGTTCTTGCTTGCAAAGCCTGTTGGCCTGGGCTCAATTCCCCAGCAACCCACATAAAGCCAGATGCAAAAGATGGCACACACACATCTGGCGTTTTTTTTTTGCAGCGGAAAGAGGCCCTGGCATGCCCAAGCCCATTCACACATCCATGTGCAAAAGAGAGTAAAGAGATGTTTCACAGGTAGGTCTTAATAATGGCAACTAATGGATTTCGTGAAAAAATATGAAAAAAGAGAGGAATCTAGCAATCCCACCGAGGAGGACCAGCCACCCAAAGTGAAGCATGCACCTATGCATCTGGAGTTCATTTGCAGAGGCTCTGGAGTGTTCATACTCTCTCCCCTCCCAAATATGTGGTGTATGTGTATAAAAGAAAAAGTTGCTACCCTAATGTTTTAATTCCCATTTCCGTATTAATAATTTCGGCAGCAACCGCAGGTAACCTCATGTGATGCAAGGCCCTGGGACGTGTGCACGAAGGACTATTTTTAAAATTTACACATAACGGCACCATAAGCTTTGCAATATTTTTCATTTACTTAGATCTCTTCATATCCACATATATAGGTCTACCTCCATAGTTTAAATAACTGCAGTGTTGGATATTACGGCTGTTTCTAGCCTTTGGCTGTCACACACACCGTGTTTTGAAAATTCCTCTATAAAGTACGTTCTATGCAGCATTCTTACATCCCTGTACCACCAAAGGTGTAAGGGGGGAGGGGAGAGAGGGGGAGGGGAGAGAGGGGGAGGGGAGAGAGGGGGAGGGGAGAGAGCGCGAGCGAGCGAGCAAGGGAGCGCATGGGCATGCCACCGGGGAACTGAACCCAGGCGCAAGGAAGCGCCTCTAACCACGAGCCATCTTTCCAGCCCCGTTCGTGGTTTCCACAGCTGGACAAAGCCGAGAAGCCAGGAGACCAAGCCCGTCCGCCCGCCCGGGGGCTTCGCTCGCAGGGTGGGCTCGGGGGTTCTTCCGGTCCTGGCCGGAAACTCCTCGCCTCCCGCCCGCCCGCCCCGGGGTCTCCACGCCCGGGGCTCTCACCGCTGGTTCCCGTCGAGCAGGGAGAAGAGCGCGCCCAGGCGCAGCTCGGCCGCCTGCTCTCGAAGCTCGCTGAGCGGCACGGCCTGGACCACCGACTGCAGCGCCCGCAGCTCTTCCAGCGGCGCTTCCAGCCGCGTCACCTCCCTCAGGAGCGCCATCGCCTGCGCAGCCATCTTGCCCGCTTCGGCCCGCCCTCTCAGCGGGGACCGAGGGCGGTCCTCCAAGTCTCGCGAGATCTGCTGGTCTCGCGAGACGACAGCCTCCGAGAAGAGTGACAGGTCGCAGGGGCTTGTGGGTCCATTTGGCGCCCCCTGAGGCTTTCCTGGTCTGGTTTCCACCGGGTGGGGAGCAGACGCTGGCCTCCGGGCGCCAGCAACCCAGGCGCGGGGCCCGTCTGATTAAAGAACCTTCCAGGCCAGCGTGGAGGAAGTTTCGGGTTCTGAGGATGGAGACCGAGTTCACCAGGGAAGTGCAGGAGCTGCCTGCGACTCCCAAGGCCATTGGCATCCTGGACAAATGCATCCGGAGGTATCCCGTGGAAACCGATGGTCACGGCGACCCAGATGCATTTCATGCAAACAAGAGATGGTTCGAGAGTCAGATCGCTGCGACTTGTGAAATGCTAGATTACTGAGGGGCGGGGGAAGAAAAGACCATGTAAAGCTTCTGAAGCCCAAGTATGCCCAGCAGTTGAAAAGACTGACCCGAGCTATGGGCTTCAATGGTTCCTAACTGTCGAGATGACCCTATTTTGGAAAAGCATGCCTTTCTGTACTATTTATTTGCAAGGAGAGAGAGAATGAGAGGATGGGTGCTCCAGGGCCTGTTGCAACAGCAAACAAAATGCAGATGCATGCAGCACTTTGTGCATCTGGCTTTATGTGTGCACTAGGGACTCGAACCCTGGTCGTTAAGCATTGCAGTCAAGCGCCTTAACTGCTGCCTTTCTGTACTTTTAAGGAAATAGACAAAATCCCAGAAAGCTTAGAGGAAACCAAGAACTCTCCGTGTGTATGTGTATGTCAATGCCTCAGGTAACAATGATAAAACTGAAGAACCTAACTCGCTTTTTGGTGGGGAAAGGTTTTTGTTTCATTTTTCGCTTTTTTTTTTTTTTTTTTTTTTTTTTTTTTTTTTGGTTTTTTGAGATAGGGTCTCGCTCTAGTCCAGGCTGACCTGGAATTCACTATGTAGTCTCAGGGTGGCCTTGAACTCACAGCAATCCTCCTACCTCTGCCTCCCGATTGCTGGGATTAAAGGTGTGCGCCACCACGCCCAGCTAGATCATGGTATTTTTGAAGCATAGACAAAACAACTGTTTTGTTACTTTTCTGACTGCATTGAAAAAGCTGCACTTAAGAAATATGGTAATGAGTCGGCCATGGTGACCCTGGCCTTTAATTCCAGCACTTGGGAGGTAGGAAGCGCCTTCTGAGTTTGAGGCCAGCTTGGAGCTACACAGTAAGTTCCAGATCAGCCTGGGCTAGAGTGAGACCGTAACTCAGAAAAAAAAAATAAAAATAAAGATAAAAACATGAGATTAGTGATGCTTTAATAGTGATGAGATGTGTGTGGGGTGGTGGAAACTTTGGGAAGAGGCTATGATGACTACACAAGTTTCCCTAGAGCTGATGAAGAAGCTGAAAGGTCATAAGCGTCTCCAACATGGATGGGTTATAAATTCATTGATATTAAAAGTAATGGAGGGCTGGAGAGATGGCTCAGCTGTTAAGGCACTTGCCTCCAGTGCTTAAGGCCCCCGTTTCAATTCCCCAGGACCCACATAAGCCAGACCCACAAGGTGGTGGCCCTGGTGTGCGCTCTCTCTCTCTCTCTCTCTCTCTCTCTCTCTCTCTCTCTCTCTCTCTCTCTGTATCTCTCTGCTTGAAAAATGAATAAATAAAATATTTTAAAAGTAATGGAGTAAAGAAGATGGCTCAGAGAGTAAAACGCTTGCCACTCAAGCATGAGGACTTGAATTCAGATCCCTGGAATCCACATAAAGTTGGACATGGTTAGTCTCAGAGTTCCTTCCCCTCCCAACTGGCGAAAACAGGTCTTCCTTCTAAGGGCCCACTGCTCAATCCATAGGGGATACAGCCAACCTGTTTCCTTTCTTGAGTCTACCTCTCTCCCACCAGCCAATTTGCCACACCCCAAGGGCACCGTCATAAAGGTCCTGGCGCCATTTCCTTCAAGCATGCATATATCTTCTCTATACTTTTCTGCAGACAGCTCTCTGTCTTCCAAGTCATCCTCCTCTCTGTTCATATGTTCACCTTCCTTTTCCTCTCTCCATTCTCCCTCCCTTTCCAGCCGTCTCTCACTGACCCGCTGTACACTGTGTCCAGGCGTGCCTCAGACCCTCTTCTGCTCTAGCAGCAGGATGCAATGGTGCACTCCACAACCTTCCCCATCCAAAGCACGGCCACCCTGAGCTGCAGCAGCCCATTCTCTGGCTCCTCACTTTCTGCTCTAAAGATCCCAAGTCATTAATAAATTTCCCCATTTCTAAAAGCGTCCTCTCAGAGCCTCTATTCAAACCACTGTTACATTACAGACCAGACGTGGTTGCTGTCTGAATACTAGCATGCCTATGGCAAGAAGAGAGCAGAGACAGAATCCTTGGAAGTTTGTGGGCTTGTTAGCCTGGCTTACACACGGGCATACAGTGAGAGAACATGCCTGCAAACAAGGTGGTGGAAGACAAGAACCAACATTCAAAGTTGGCTCTGGCTTCCACATACATGCCATAGCATGTGCATACCCACGCTCACATGTACATGCACATGTCACACAGAGGTTAAATATAAATAAAAGTTGAATGAGCCTGGGCTGGAGATGGCTTACTTGTCTGCAAAGACTAATGACCCAGGTTTGATTCCCCAGGACCCATATAAAGACTTTGTTTGCAGTGGCTGAAGGCCCTGACACATCCTCCCTCCCTCCCTCCCTTCCTCCCTCCCTCCCTCCCTCTCTCTCTCTCTGCTTGCAAATAAATAAAAATAAAAACAAAAAAGTTAAATGAGCTTAATGATGACCATAACCAAGAATATGTATCCATAGACTAGGAAGAAGACCAGGCCCTATAACTAGAAAGATAAATCTAAGAAAATTTAATGCTGTCTTGTGCTGTGATTCATATTAATTCTTTCAAACTGAATCAAAGTTTGGCTTTCAAAAATGATTTAAGTAAATTGCTGTAGACTTATAAAGAGGTGGAAAAGAATCTTCAAATGAAAGAGATGAAGAAGAGAAGGAAAACGGTGGAGTAGGTGATGGACATGAATGCAGTATCTGAATCTGAGGGGAAAGCTGAGCCCTGCTCAGGGTCTGAGGCTGTCATAACTTCCTAAGGAGGGAGGTAGAAGTGGTGGAGAATAAAAAGCCTAAAGAAGCAGCATCTGGACCCTCAGCAGCACTAAGATCGGATGTATCTGAAGATACTACCAAAGTGCTTTAATAGGGAAATGGCTCAGTAGTTAAAGGTGCTTGCTTGCAAAGCCTAATTGCACTGGTTCAATTTCCCCAGTCTCCATGTATATCCAGATGCACAAAGTGGGATATGCATCTGGAGTTTGTTTGCAGTGGCAGGTGGTTCTGGTGTGCCCCCCCCACACTCTCTCTTAAATAAAGATAAAATAAATACAAAGTTCACCTGTTCAAGCATAGTTGAATTTCTTTATAAACTACCACCAGAATAATCAAGACATAAAACACTTCTTTAACTCAAATATTTTAACCTATGACCCTGTACACTAAATCCCTTTCCCTGTGTCTGGAGTTGCTGTTTTTAAATTAGGATATTTTGCATTAAAAAATTGAAACCCTAGCAACAGAGGACTCTATGGTACCAAAGGACAGCAGTCAGCCACTGACTGGCTTGCTGGTTTTCCAGTTTGCTGTAGCGCCCTACAATATATGTTAAATGCTTCCACTTAAGTGTGAATGGTATATGTTAAGAGGACTAAACTCTAATAAAGGCTGTCTAGAGCAGCTGGCCTGGAAAGAGAAATGAGTTCATACAAAGAGAAGTAAGGAACGAAAGTTAAGCTGAGAATGACAAGAGAGGTCATTCTCAGAAATTTTTCATGGGAGAAAAGGTGATGGACACACACAGGCAATTATATTTGGGCTTCATTTGTTTTTATTGGTGGTTTGGTCCTCTTTAGAGACGAGTTTTGTGTATGTGTTGTAATTTTTTTCATTTTTTTCCCTCAAGGTAGAGTCTCACTCTTTCCCAAGCTGACCTGGAACTCATTCTGTAGTCCCAGGCTGGCCTCAAACTCACAGTGATCCTCCTACCTCTGCCTCTCAAGTGCTGGGATTAAAGGCATATGCCACCACACTTTGCTAATTATATATATATATAATATATATATATATAATTTTATATGTTGGGATTTTTTTTAGGTTTTATATTTTTAAAAGTCTTATCTTTCATCTCTATATCTTTAGGGATTTTTGGGGGGTTGTTATTCATTTGAATGGAAAAAGAAAATACCATATATTTTTGCAAGAGTTGTCTGAAAAGGGTGCTTAGGTTGTAAGTTTCAAAGGAGATGTGTGTCTAATAAAAATACCTCCCTTTCCCAGCTGCTCAGTTTTTGGTCAACCTTCTGGGGAGGGGCAGGGCTGGACAGTATATAGGGAAAAGGTAGTTGAGTGGTGGTAGTTGAAGCCCTCACAGTGCCTGCCTTCCAGTGGGCACTCTCCCTGAGGCTGTAATTCATCGTCATTGCCTGGTGCTGAATTACCAGCAGCACCATGAATAGGCAGGAATCAAGGTGCCCTCGGCCCACTGTCTTTATATGCCTCCTGGTGAGTGCCCCAGTTTACAGTGCTCTCTACCTGGAACTGAGGGGAAGGTGTGAGGGAAGAAGGTGTATTTCATTTCACTGCTTTGAGGGGGTTAAAATATGGGCAGGCCAGTAGGAGGTGAACTGTAAGTTCCTTAGAAGCACTACTCAGTGTTGTGCAAGCTACACAGCTTCTTGGTTCCCAGCAGCTCCTTTCTTTCTGCCTGTGTGATTCATTGCTGGAGAGAGGGACGGGAAGAAGGGTTTGCTGGTGAATTATCACCTAAGAGTCCTGTGATAATTTTCTTTTGTCATTTGCACTTACCATCATGTTGTTGTTTGGGCACTGTTCTCTCATCTCTGAAGCATCTAAAAAGTTAATGTTGCAAATGAGTGTTGGGACCCAGCCTGGCTGAATATCTGTGAGCTAAGTTTTAGAATATAACATATGGCTGGATGAGGTGGCTTACACCTTTGGGCCTAGTGCAGGTGTGATGGCATAGCACCTTTGATCCTAGCACACCTCTGTCCCCAGGAGGCAGGGGTGACAGCTGATAGCCCCAATCCTGTTAGTTAATGCTAATAAGCTTTGTTCCTGCTTGCTGAGCTTCCATAGACTAGTTCCTGCTTGCTAAACTTCCTTGTGAAAGAGATAAGGCTATACAATGCAGCCTTGGATTGTATATAAGGTTGGATGCTGGAATAAAGTTTCGAGATTTGCCCGGACATTTCTCCCAGCTGCGTGTGTGTGTGGTTCTCTGGCTGCCGTATTCACCTTTTCC
>PVHP010008698.1:0-50515 GCA_004024765.1 Zapus hudsonius | reverse complement strand
TCCTAGCTCATCAAGACCCAAGGATTCTGCCTTTGCCTCCCCAGTGCTGGGGTTACAGGGCCACACCACCATGCCTGGCCTTTATGTGAGTTCTGAAGATCCAAACTCAGGTCCCTACACTTGTGAGGTAAGCACTTTACCCAGTGAAGCATTTCCTGCACCCAGACTTTCAAACTAGTTTGAGCATGCTTCAGGTTCCAAAACCACTGGAATGAATTATGTGTCATGGCTAATAAAAAGGATAAAAGAGATCAGAAACCATCTGAACAGGTGGAAATAATTGTACTCCATGTTAATTCCTGAAAAGGAATTGTCTACCTTTCTCTCAAGTACACCATTAACATAAGGTCTTAGACTAGCTGAACATTCATTGATATGAGTTTAACCAAGTTTCCCATCTCCGACTGAGAGCTAACTCCTTCATCAACATAGATAGCTAGATGTTCTGAAATCCTAGCTTGTTTTAATTGCCTGGAATGCTGTTTTTTCTCTTTTAATTTTTAAAAACGTATTTGCAATGTGTGTGCATGTGTGGGCACACCAGGGCCTCTTGCCTCTTCAAAGGAACAGCAAATTCTTGTACCATAAGAGTGGTTTGGGAATCGGACCTGCACAGGCAGGCTTTGCAAGGAAGCATCTTTATCCACTGAGCCATCCTCCCAGCCCCTTTCTTCTGACCTTCCATGTAGAAGCTTCTGCCCAAACCACATGTGAACGGCTATAATTAAAGAGTAGTATGGGAAAGGCCACCCAGGTCCTCAGCTCCCATACCAGGTCTTGTGGGCAGGGGAGGGGTCGTGTGCGGCATGAAAGACGACAAGGTTTTCTCCATTGCCTGAGCAGGTTGGGTCCTGCAGGCTCCAGCACAGGACGTCCTGTGCTCTCCAAGTGACATTACTTTGCTTCTCACCTCTAAGGAGTGACCTGTCTAGGTTTCTTATCACAACTATCAGGAAACTAGTAGTTTTTCCTGTTATCTGCCACTTTTAAGTATTTTGAAAGATTTTACACATTTCTTTTATTGTTAGTCTGCCCATACTCGGCCTTCTTTCCTTCACACAGGCTTTGTTCTATCCGTTCTTGGCTGTTTCCTTCCCAGCAGGTGAACCAGCTGGAAAAGGCAGTTGGGATGCCAACAGCCTCAGTGTGGTCATCTGTCAGGAATCGTAACCAACTATATTGACTCCTTCACCTGTTCATATGATAGATATGATAAAGGAAGGCATAGAAGAGCCAAAAAAGAAGAGTATTTAAAATGATTTCTAATCTCTCGGCCCCATGGGGTCCTTTCTAACTTACATTTGCAGAACCGTGGAGGACCATGCACAGAGGTAGAGATGCTGGACAACATGGTTCCTTTTGGTAAGGGGTGGCAGTGACGAGGTAAATTCAGGCCTGAGACTGGATTTTGGTGGTCAGACATTGAGGAACGGTGGGGGAGTAGAATAAAGCAATAGTCCCACCAAAGATAGTAAGATGTGTAGAAGTGATGGTGTATAATGAATGTATAGATTTGAATGAAATTATTGGAGGGGTAGGATTTATGTGAAAGCAAGAGGACAGAAGCTCTTTAGTGTGTTTCTTGAGGTTAAGCTCAGAAGGATGACCTGAAAGAGGCAGAGAGGTGGGAAGGGATGGGCCAGGGAACTCCTTAGAGAAGTCAAATTGGAGTCTGGGGTAGATAAGTCCCAGGTGGGAGTGCCGGCCATGGGAGCACAGAGTAAGGGTCATGTGCAAGGGGCATTTCACAAAAGGAATCCTGTGGTGTTTGTGACATATTGGGCATAGGGACAGAATGGAAAGACTAAAGTGAAAAATGTCTTCAAATTTTCTCAGCTGAGCAGGTTAGAAGGGCACTGATGCTCTTGAGTGAATGGTGGGGTGGAAGGAATTCAGTTTCAAAGAAAATGAAGAAAAGGAGTAAGGCTGTGTTTTGGTTCTATTGAATTTGGTGTGATTATTGAGAAATCCAAGTGGAAAGTACGGAGAGGCCTTTAACTAGGGATGCTCTGTGAAGGTGAGGGGTCAGGGTAGAAGTTGTAGTTCTGAAAGTCATCAACACCAAATCCATACAAATAAAAGTGGATGAAATCTCAGGGTGAAAATAGAGACATAAGTTCTGACTCTAAGAATTGGGAATTGGTGCTACATGAGTTTTTTATGTAGTTATTTTTGGCAACCAGTCCTACATTTCATCAATTGATGGCAACATTAAGATTGGAGAAACATATTTCCTGTTTTTCTATAGGTTTTCCATTATTTCTCTAGTCAAATTTATCCATTACCACCTGGAGGCTATATTTGTTTTAGTGATGAACTTTCCTCTAGCAAGCATTAAAAAAGTCTCTTGTCAAGCAGCAGATTTTTTAAAATGACATAAACACAGCCCATATCCCCCCTTAATTTTCAATTCTGGGCCTTCTGACAATGGACTGCACTGTGGTAGAAGAGAGAAGAGGAAGGCAGTAGGTAGAGACAGATCTTTTTATAAAGATCAGCAATTCTCTGTGCTTTTATCCCAGGCAGAGATTACATTTAACACCCAGGGGTCTCCACTGCCTCAGATCCCTTTCAGAACTAGTGGCTGTGTCCTTGCAGATAGTTTGGGGTGTCCTTTCATATTTTAACAGTATTAAACATATCCTAGTGAGCCACAAATCAATAATTTATCTAAGAATAAATCATACTGCTAATAAGGGCCACTTCTTTTAAATTGGTCAGTGCATTATATTAAACAGATTTTTTTCAAAAGTACAAAATGTGTCGGCCAGCTATTATAATGAATGTAACTTAAAATTCATCTTTCTTTAGAGGAAAACATTTCTCATCAATAGGAAAAAACCTAGAGATCTGCTGAGTTTTGCTGACTATTGTATATGCCCCCCCCCTTTTTACTCTCAGTGATAGAGAAAGCTGCTGTTCCTCTCAGATTTCTCAGTGTACAGATTGCACAGCAGAGAAGGGGGGAGAGAAGAAAGGGGGAGGTGGAGGGAGAGCAAGGAAGGAAAAGGGAAGAGAGAGCAAGAGCGAGAGTGAGAGCAAGAGCAAGCGAGTGAGCGAGAGAGAGAGAGAGAGAGAGAGAGAGAGAGAGAGAGAACACAGAAACCAAGTTAATTGGGAAAGCACTAAAGAGTAGAGCCCAGCTGTGGACTAATGGCTGCATTCTTGCCTGTGTTAGCAATAGCAGCAGATCAGGGGTTGGGACTGCCTCATTTGCAACGGGGGCCTGGTACTTAGTATAGCAGCATCTGAAACAACTGGCAGGTGCTCAGCATCCGCTGACTAGATTCATACTGTGTGTCAAAAATGATACAATTATTTCTGAACCAATCTGATTCCAGCTTCAGAGGTTTGGATATGCCAAATATTCAATCTTTCCACTCACCACACAGTCTAGAAATAGCTGGGAAAGAGAAAAGAACACAAAAATGTATCTTTTTTTCACCTATACCATAAGGTGTTTTCTAAACATTTCTGTCTCTAGGGGAAGACATTGCTGTTTTGCCTAGATTTGTTTTCATTGATGGGATAATGGATTTCAATGGTGTGGTCTTGAGTAGAGCTATCCATAATAATAAATAAATGTATGAACTGTATACAGATGAAAGGTATGAACAACAACTAAGGATATAGACATGAAACAGACATCTGTTCCAGGAAACATATGAACTAATATAATCTCCAAGTCCCCTGAGTTAAAATATTTGAAAATGTTGGATGAAATGTTTGAATAAAATAAAAGTTTTATGAATAGGAATGACTGAGAAAATAGTAAAATACTGATGGTGGATAATTGTAAGAAAGCAATATCCAGAAAGATATAGTAATTGTGAATCAATGGCTGCCCTGGAATGTCTGCTATTCCAGGCAAATTAGAGCGGCAATTGGCAAAAGCTAATCCCATAGTGTAAGTAAGATCAGTCAAGTCACATAAAAGATCCCTGCCTAAATGCATGCAGCCTGAAGAAGGACACTCCAGGAAAAAGACAAATTGGAGGAGGAGAGAAGAGGAACATGTATTATAAAGAAACATGGGAAACTCCTTAGTTCTAAATGAAAAGGATATCTTCCTTAACAGTTTACAACCATACATTGGCCCTCCATACTAACAAAATTGATACTACACATGTGAGCCAAAAATATCAAAACTTAAGCATTTGAAAGAGCTCTCTGCTTGAAAATGCTCTGAGGCCCTATGAAGAACACATCTTAAACTCGAGTTGCAAATAATTTCCCATGTAAGATGAAATTAATGTAAAAATCACAATTAAAAAATAATAATAATCATGAGAGGAAATACAGCATCTGAATGGGAGTTTCTTAATTCATAAGCCACAAGATAACACTACAAAAGTTCACAGTTTCTAATCACAGACATAAATGTAAAATAGACAAGCATTTAAAGAATAAAATGGGAAACTAATCCCACTACTATCAAAGAAAAATCATGAACAAATAGCCAAGTTAAAAGCAACTCCAACTCTAGCTAAGACTTTGAGTAGTGTTAAGTAAGAGAAGAGAGTAGGCACCCTGTCTCATTACTAATTTTACAGGAAATATTTTCAGGTTTTCCCAGTTTAGTATAATATTGGTTATAGATTTGTCTTATATAGCTTTTGTTCTGTTGAGATATGTTCTTTCTATTCTTGATCTCTTCTGGATTTTTATGATGAAGGGATATTGAAAATTGTCAAAACCTTTTCTGCATCAATTGAGATGATCATGTAATTTCTGTTTTTAGGCATTTATATGTACTGCATTACACTTACTGATTTGTTTGTGATGAACCAACCTTTAATCCCTGAAATAGTCACACTTACTCATAACTTCTTTCTCCAACTGGGAAGAATCTGCCTTTTAAAACCTACAGTATCTTATTACTTATTTTGTTGTACATGTAAATAGTTTGAGTTGATAAGATATATTCCCATAAAAGATAAATTGCCCAACTAAAGCACAATGCTGATGTTTGATTCTTTTTGTCTTTATTCTTATCAACATCCAGGGAAAACACCCTTATGCAAAGTTATATAGGTCAATTTCTTTCTTCTCTTATCCCCTTCAGTGTGCCTAAGTCATTTATTTGTAATATAGCTAGATTAGTTTTGCATAGTCTGTAATTCATCTGGATTTCCATGCTGATCTTAATTTTTAAAATTGCATAAAATGGAATTCAATTTTTAAAATATTATTTATTTATTTTCAAGGAGAGAGGGGGGAAGAGAAAGAGAAAGAATGTGTGTGCCAGGGCCTCCAGCTGCTACAAATGAGTGCCACTCTGTGCATCTTACTTTATGTGGGCACTAGGGAATTGAACTCAAGTTGTTAGGTTTTGCAAGTGAGTGTCTTAACTGCTGAGCCATCTCTCCAGCCTAGAAGTCAATTTTTGTAGCACACAGTTCAATGGGACTTGACAAAGTATACAACCATATTTGCACAACACAGCATCACACAAAATTTCATCAATACTCAGATTACTTTGTGCTGCTCCCAATTTATAATAGTGACTTATTGTTTCATTGTCTACAATTGTCCCATTCAAGAATATCATATGAATAAAATGCCTTTTGTGTCTTACTTTTTTTACTTAACAAAATATATCTAAGATGCATTTATGTTGTGAGCTAAAGATAAATATTTCATTCATTTTTAATTGCTAAGCATTTTTCTATTGAATGATTGCCCATTCATTTTCAAAGACATTTAGGTTGTTTTTAGTTGTTGGTTAAATTAAACCTAGCATAAACATTTGCCTGTTGGTTTTGTGTGGACAATAGCTTTATTTTCTTTCTCTTTAAAATTAAAAAATATATATGTGTGTATCTGTGTGTGTGTGTGTGTACACTCACATATGCACATACACACATATCAGGGTCTCTTGCCACTGCAAATGAATGCCAGATGTAGATACATATACCACTTTTGTATCGAATTTAATATGAGTTCTGGGGAATTGAACCTGAGCTATCAGGCTTTGCAAGCAAGCACTTTCAACCACCGAGCAGTCTCTTAAGCCTGACAGTTTTATTTTCATTGGGTTCATTGGAGAATATAGAGTACGAATATGTTCAATCTCACTGCCATCAGAAAAACTCAGATTAAAACTACATTGAGATTGTATCTTATGCTAAGGGGAATGACAGTCATCAAGAGAACAAATAACAAATCCTATGGAGGAATTGTACAAAAGGGAACCTTATACACTGCTGGTAGGAATTTAAACTAGTCCAGCCACTATGGATATCATTGTGAAAGTTCTTTAAAAACATAGACCTATCTTGATATGATACCCAAATGACTTCAAGTCAACATATCATAGAGATATTTAGACATCAATGTTTATTGCAGCACTAGTCACAATAACTAAGTGATGGAAACAACTTAGGTGTCTAAGAACAGACGAATGGATAGAAAAATGTGGTATATGAACACAATTAAATTTTCTCAGCCATAAAAAATGAAGTTATGTCAATTTCAGAAGAATGTGTGCAAATGAAGATAATCATATAGTGAGTTAAGCCTGTCTCTAAAAGACAAATATCTCTTGTATCTAATTCCTAGATTGTATATATATATATACATAAAATCATACAAATATGTATGATTTTATATATGATTTTATATATTTAACATATATATACAAAATATATACACATATATATGCATGTATGTATTTATTAGAAACAAAACTGTCTAGGAGAACAAAGGCCACCAAAAGGAGGAAAAATGAGGACAAAGGATATGGGGATGTGCTGAACATACAATGTATACTTATATGAAAAATGTTTTAATGTAACAGTACCATGTATAATATAATCTACAATGAAAAACAAAAGTAAAAGATTACACAGAAATTTCAAAATACAAATAGCACGAGCATACCCAATCTATATAAAATGCATTAAGATATGTACAAAAATTTATTAGTTATGACAGATACTTCAGAAGTTAAAATTCCATGTGTTTTTACTATTTTCATAACTAGTATGCATTATTTAATTAGGATTTTTAAAAGCTTCAGAGACAGAAATTTAAAACTAAATGAATTCATCAACTCAAAAGCACTTATGAAAAACTCTGCCCTACAGTGAGAAAGAAAAAAACTGGAGTTACTGAACATAATAGAGGCTCAGGGGAAAGCTGGGTGTTGTGGCACATGTCTGTAATCCATGCACTTGGGAGGCTTAGGCAGGAGGATCTTGAATTTGAGGCCTGCCAGGGTGGCTACATAGAGAAAACATGTCTCAAAAAACACAATTAAAATCAGTGAAAAATAATATCTTCAGTCAGGAGACAAGAGACATTGGTCTTGAACTAGGGGCAATGGAAATGCTGTGGGCAGGAGATGGTTCTCTCTCCTCCCCTTCTACCTCCTCCTCCTCCTCCTCCTCCAAGTTAGATTGCCCCACTCCCATTCTTTGGTTTCCTTGTCCTCAACAGAAAATAAAACAAGCAAACATCAATCTGTATAATAAAGCCCTAAGATGCTGAAGACATGAAGTATACTGTGAATTATTGCCATGTACAGTAATTTTTAGATAAAATAGCATCCAGAAGAAATCACAAGACAGAGTATATTGTCCCTGTTCAAAGAGAAAAAAAAGTTCAAACTAGTTACCATCTTGTTTCAGAATGAAATAACTTATTTTAGACTCTATTTTCCCAATAGGCCCCAAGCCATCTAAAAGAAAAATGGGATCAATTTCTCCAGAGGTTGGATAGAAGAAAAGTTGTACTCTTATATTCTGTAAGAATTGTTGCATTGAGATGATTTCAAAGAAATTCCCAAGAAAGGAAAATTATAGCATCTTTCCTCAAGGTGATAAAGACCTACTACACGCCATCCTGAACCCTGGATTTCTAAGTCCAAATTCAGAAATCAGTTTTTTTTTTTTGTAAACTTATTTCACTTATCAAGTAAGGTTCTGCAAGTGTGATGGTTAAGTTTTGTTGTCAACTTGACCTTTTTAGCAATCTTGTATATGGGCCTCTGAGGATGTGCACAGGAAGGCAGCCCTCTCAATAGGAGGCATGTAAGGAAGCTCAGGGAAGCTAGAAACAAATACCCTTTCTTGGGAGGGCCATATGGGAAGGAATTCCAGAAACTCAGGAAGCCAACAAGTTGGGGACAGGGTTGCAAAACCCTGACCTAAGGCTATATAAGGGGAGAGAAAATTTCTCTTTCCCCATGTCTGCTTGCTGTTTTGTGTGTGGTGTTGGTGATGGGCTTCTCTCTCTGCTTGGACCTGTGAAAAGGGGCAGCCTCTTTCACCATTATGGAACTTCCCCTGGATCTGTAGCTTCAATAAATCCTTTCTTCCCATAAACTGTGCCTGGTTTGGAGATTCATCCCAGTGGCATGTGGCTGACTACGACAGAAAGCATTTTATTCTTTCTGACTCTTATTTTATTCACCTTTAAAATGGGAGTTCTAATAATAACATGGTGCTAAAAAGAATATGGGCTTGCTGTAGTTTAGTCAGTAGCTCAATTCAAATACAAAAGCCCAATCATGGGAATCATTTGTTGATCAGAATGCACAAAACATTCGAAAACCTCAGCCAAAGTAGATGGAATAAATGTGGTTTTCCCCAAAAGCTGTGATTTTAATCTGCTTACAATCAAGCACTAGGGATACCTATTAAAGTAAATACTAGCAGAAGATTTTAATGGACGTCTTCAGTCCTGAAAACGGAATGTCAGAGATTGGGGGTCTGAGCTCTTGTTTTCTAATTGTGTAGCTAAGGCTGCAGGTGGTGCTCTGCAATTGTACATCTGTGGATGGAAATTCTGTTCTTTCACAGCACTTTGCTACTTACAAGCAAGAGAAAACTCACTATAGAAAAGACTCTCACATGCAAGATACCTCTTTGTGAAGACTCTCTAAACTACCTTCCGCTACTTACCTGTCCACAGAAATGATCTATTTTGCTCTTCCTGGTCACACCTTTCACATTGTACCTCAAAGATCATCACACTGGTTGACTATCTCTACTAGTCCCACAATTATTTAAGGGTTAACATAATCTAGAAAATTCCTCACAAATATGCCCAGAAATTGTCTCCTAGGTGACTCTAACTCCAATCGAGTTGACAACCACACTAAGTCATACTAAGCTGGTTCCTGCTGGCACAGGAAGCTGACTCTGTTCTAAATACAAGTTTAGAAATAAACTTGTGTCACAGTGGGAAAGGAGAGTCCCATGGGCATTTTATTTGGAATCCCGAAACATTTAGCTCTGATGCTGGTCTTTGCTTAAGAATAAATATGATTCTCTAAATTTCTAATATCTAGCTGCACTATTAACTATATAATTAACTATTTATCAACCTCTAAAACTAATGTCATTTCCTAGAAGTAAGAATATAATGTAGCAAAGGAGATGTCCCTAATGAAGATGCATCAGTTTTGCTTAAGCCTATTGTGAGACGGGATTGCCTAATGTTAGGGTATGTCTAACAAAGAAGATATTCTGTGGTAACAAGTCTATATAAATTCCATCACCCTCATGACACCCTATAGTGTAAGCTTCTAAACCTACATGCATCAACTGTAACTTCTCCAGATCCCAGGAGCAAAGCTGAAGTTTCTATCTGCTGTGGCTCATGTCTCTTTCTTTTCTATATCATTGCTCAATGCAGGGTCATATGACTAAGCCAAGTATCATGAATTAACTTGGGTTTCTCCCAAAATATATATTGAAGTCCTAACACCCAGTAACCCAGAATGTGGTTTGGAAACAGGGTCACTGAGGATAAAAAGATGAGGTCAGAGTGTGATGGGGTGGCCCCTTAAAACCAACATGTCATGTTCTTATTAGAGACCCAAGGACAAAGACACACAGTGGGATGATGGCCTTATGAAGACAAGGCAGAGATTCAAGTTAAGCTGCCAAAACCAGGGAACACCTGGGCTTTAGGAAGCTGGAAGAAGCAGGGAAGGATCCTCCCTAGAGTTTGCTGAAGGAGCCTAGTCCTGCTGGCACCTTGATTACCTCCTTCCAGCATCCAAACCATGACTGTGAGAGAGCAAAGTTCTGCTGTTCTAGGCCACCTATCTGTGGTACTTAACTACAGCAACCTTAGGAAATGAATGCAGCAAGCATCATAAACACACATAGCTGTCCAGGGAAGGGCAAAAGGGAGGAGTCCACTAAAAAGACAAGGAGGAAGTCCTGTGCAGCTTCCAGCAGAGCCCACATGACCACCCTTCAGCAGGGTTCTAGTGTTTTATGGCACAATAGGGAGACTTTAGTTACAATAACTTACTGTGCATTTCAAATAGGAAGAAAGCATTTCAAATGTTTCTGACACAAGGAAGTGATGAATGTTTGAAATGATTATGCTAATTATCCTGATTATATCTGACTATCACACTACTCCCAGAAATATGTACAATTATTTTGTGTCAATTAAAATATTTATCACAAAGGGAAAGAAAAAAGGCTATTGGCCAAGAAATAGATTCTATATTAGAGGGAACAGTAGTTCATAGCCAGGGCTTTGAATCAGAATCTCCTGGGAAGCTTTCAAAATATCAGCATTTCAGATCCACATGCAAAAATGACCCACCTTCAGAAAGACTTATTCATCAGACATGAGATAAATTTGCAACCTATACATTTTGGAACCTATCCTCAGGTTTCAAACTTCGGATGCCTATCTCCTGCTAAGAGCCAAAGGAGGGCTGGGGACATGGCTCAGAGGTTAAAGATGCTTATTTACAAAGCCTGTCAGCCTAGGTATATTCCTTGGTACCCATGTAAAGCTAGCGACAAAGCCCAAGCTAATCTTGTGATTCAAAGTGTTCAGTAGCCCCATTCACTAGGTCCCCATTATTCATGCCCTGCATAGAACCTTCCTCTATTTAATAATTTAATAAGCATATAGAATATAGCAAAAATGATAGTGTGTGACTTATAAGACTTATAAGTGGGTGATAAAAATCCCATTCATAGGACACTGAAAAATCAAGCTGGAACTGAACTGAATGTCTCCTCCCTGTAGGCTGTCATCATACTGAAAAGTGCTTTACAGGCTGATCATCACCAACAATCTTACCCAACAGTGGATCCATACTGCATAGTATATAAACAACCAGCTAAGAAGGAGTGCCCACTGGTGAGAGAGTAGCATGACTGTTAAGGGGGTATCCAACTGCTCTCTGATTGGACTGGAGGCCTACTCCATGGGAGAGAATGCAGGCCTGATACTGAAAAACTGCTGCAAAGCCTGTGGCTAGTACGATTATAGACCTAGAGAAAAAGCTATTACTGTTGCTTGATATGGATACATTGTGCCCATCAAATTGCTCTCTAAATATTTATATTATGTGTATGCCCATAGATTAGTGCTGCTCTCATCTTTGGTCAGAGGAGCTTCTTCTTGAAGATTACAGTGACTACTAAGGAAACTCAAAACTTGTCAAAAATGCTGAGAATATCTGACTATTGAGTTCTCCGCTCTAAATGAGTCCAAAGCTCAGGGAAGATTGTGGAAGAGGGGGCAGAAGAATGTGAGAACCAGAGACTAGGAAGGAGGACTTTGGCACACTATCTTCCAGACATGAAGTAGACATTTCTTTGTGACCTCACAGCAGCTGTCATTCTCTGCACAAGACCTGCATAATGTTCAGATCATCAACTTTTCAACATGGATGATGGAGAACATTTAAGAAGTCATTAAAATAGAAGAGGGACTAGTTGGAAAGAAGCAGGAGCTCATTGAAGGGGATGAGAAAAGGGGACAAAAGAAGGTAATAGGAGGGAATTATGATCCAATTACTTATGTTCATGTATGAAAACTGTCAATAAAAAGGTTTTAAAATATTTTACTTACTTATTTGTAAGCCAAAAGACATAGAGAGAAGAGAGACAGAGAGAATAGGAATGCCAGGGCCTCCAGCCACTGCAAATGAATTCCAGATGCATGCACCACTTTGTGCATCTGGCTTTACATGGGTACTGGGGAATCGAACCTGGATCTATAGGCTTTGCAAGAAAGCAACTTAACCTCTGACTCATCTCTCCAGCCCTTGTTTAGTATTTAAAAGGCTTCCTTCTTATATTTAAATGACAAGCTTTGGCAAGTGACCTGTTATCATGTTATGAGGGCATGTAAGAAGTTCTGTGGAGCAGCCTATGTACAAGGAACAAGGCCTTCTACCAATAACCACAGAAGCGAGTCATTGAACAAACCAAGATAGTCCCAGATAAGCTTTCAGATGACACAATTCTCTCTGCATTGAGCATTTTCAAAGTCTCACCAGAATAGCCCATAAAATTTGGTTTACTGGTCTGTAAAGTATGTGTAGTATCACGTACCAAATCCCTCAACATTTCTCCTCAAGCACACAAGTTCCAAATGAACAAAATCCACATGGTCAGATATATCCTCATCAACACCCCAACTCACTGGTACCAAATTCTGTAGTAGTCAGTTCCATAATGCTGGGATGAACAACCAAACACAGTTTTATGGGAGAAGGTATTTATTTGAAGCCTACAAATCCAGGGGAAGTTCCATCAATGGCCAAAGAAGCTGGCTTCCTTTCATAAATCTAAACAGAGAGAGAAAACACCACCAGGAAGCAAACACCAAAAAAGAGCAAGTAGGAACCAGCAGCAAGCAGCACCCCAGAGTTCAGACTGCTCTCTACACCTTTGGGCTAGAATCAGATCAGCTCTCAAACACATCTTTGAGCTGGACTCCAGGATCTGCCCTCAGTGACAACCTCCTGCATCCAGGTGGCTGGAGACCCAAGTTATAAATTTAATAAAACATCTGAGTCTATGGGAGACATACATTCATATGCAAACCACCAAAGGGGCAGGAGGTGCGGGGAATGGGCACACCTTCCTGACACTGTAAATGAAATCTAGATATATGTGCTACTTTGCATTTGGCTTAAGTGGGCACCAGGGAATTGAACCCCAGGCCATTGGGCTCTGCAAGCCAATGCCTTCAACTGCTGAGCAATGTCTCCAGCTCTCATAAAACATTTTTAAAAGGAGAAATCAGAGTAAAGCAAGTTCAAGGACATAGAGCCAGAATACAGGCATCAGTTTCAGAAGTAGGAAACACGGTTAAAAGATCTGAAGAGGATGCATGGTATTCACTAATGTTAAATTCAATCTTTGTAAAGAAGTTTCTCACAATGTACACCAAAAGTGTGTTGCATACAGTTCTACCTTAGTGATATGCTTGGTTATACATTTATGTTTCTGTTCCTTTCAGACTTATTTCACTTTATAAATAAAATTATATTTTGCTAAATTAAATTTTTGGAGTTTATTCTCTGACTATGTCTCTCCAATAACTAGATGATTTGAAAATTGAAAATCTATATAGTAGAATAGGTTATTAGTATTTCAGATACCTATAATATCCACACAGTGAGTTTCAGCTAGATTAAATCCATCAATTTTTTAAAAAGTAGAACATTTAGTCATGTTAAATCAATTAAATTGGTTTAATGTTTATTTTTTCATCTGACTTAGTGTTCCACTTTCCTATCATTTTAATTTGGGGAGGGGGACAATCTTGTGATGAAACTGACCTGGTTAGAATGACAATGAAGTTTGTGTTAAGAGGACCAGCCCCATATCATTCTGTACTACATTTCCTATTTCTAGCTTAAGTCATTCTTTTTTTCTTTATTATCCATAATTAGATACATTGTATGATCAGATCTTATGATGGTAGCCCCATTAACCTCCTCCCTGTTCCCAACCCACTGGGGACCCTCCTCATGGGTATACTGGATCAGTCCATGGGTTAGGGGGTTATAAATACCACAGGAGGTAGCCAGGTCCCCCCCTTTTGTGTGTTTTGCTGAGGGGGCCAATGTCTCTGGATATTCTCCCTGACCATGGCTATTACAATCTTTTCCTCCCCTCTTCTGCTCAGTTCCCTGAGTCATGGTGGGTGAGTTTTAAGTCTGTTTTATTGTTTAGATCTTAAGTGTCTCTGGACTTCTGCTTTAGGTTGTGTTGCATATTGTTGGTGTCCGTCTCCTGGACCTATCCTGGGTTAACTGACTTGCTGTGGGGATAGGTCTCATGTTTATCACTCCACTCTCTCAAAGGTTTCATCTGGAGGCTACATGATAGGCCCTGGGGTGGTTTATCTCTTGCCAGGATGTTAGCCATCATCCATGGCTTGTAGGTGGAGTTGGATTGACCACAGCTCTCTCACTTCCTTCTGAAAAATACAAACAGGATCTCCAACAGAGAGTAAGATCAATATAGGTTAAATGGGACACAAATTGCTAATTTGGCAAGAATCTATTGGGTGTAGCATCTCTGTAGTTCTCTGGTAGTGGGAATTTCCCCTTAGAGCCCAAGTTTTTGGTTTCCATAGGATTTTGCCCTGGATCCCAATTCCAGTTAAGGGTTCTTTGTCACTGAGGAGATTTCTTGGCCAATTTGAAAGCTGTTGCACAAGTGATCACTTCTTGACTTGTTAATCTCTCCCATAAAGCAGTGTGTTAAGCATTCTCATGACAACGTTCTGGATTTTATTTATTCTGGTTTATTCTCTGCTTTCTCCAAATATCATTGACCAATTTCCCCTGGCAGCTCATGTAGCACCTACCAGCACTACACATGTTACCATCTGGGAACTCATTACCATTCTGGATCTCACAGGGTTTCTCAGTGTTGTACAATGACTTTCTGTGGCTTCTTCAGCAATAGGATCTTACCTTTGACCTGGGGCAGGTATTTAAGAGCTTTAACAGAAGCCTGTCTTGTTTTGGGGACCTTTTGGGTCTTTTTGGTCAATAGTTCAGTGTGGGAAGGAACCATTGACTGGGACAGGAAGTTGCAGGTCTGATCAGTTTTTAATGGGGCTAGGCTTACTCCCAGTTGGTGCCCACAACTTCCTCAGGAGCTTACTATGTGCAAGTAAGGATTTTAAGGTTTTGATTCATTATTCATTTAGCTTATTGTATAATTCATCCTCTCCACTCCTCCCCCCATTCCTTCCTTCCCCAGTTTAGTCTCCCATTTCACTTGTCAGGTTTGCTTAGAGTTTAAGCTTAACCTGGTTAGGAACCACATATGAGGGAGAATATGTGGCGTTTAACTTTTTGTTCTTTTGAGTTAGTTAAGTATGATCTATTCCAAGTCTGTCCACTTTTCTTGAAATTTCATTATGTCATTTTTCTGTCCTTCTGAGTAGAATTCCATTGTGTTATTGTACCACAACTTTGATATCCATTCGTCCAGAGATGGGCATTTGGGTTGATTCCAATTCTTAGCTATTACGAATTGAGCTGCAATAAACATGGTTAAGCAAATGCCTCTGTGCTGAGGCGTGAAATCTTGAGGGTAGATGCCTAGTAGAGGAATAGCTGGGCCCATTGGTAGCTCTATATCCATCCTATTCAGGAGCCTCCAAACTGCTTTCCATAGGGGTTGTACAAGTTTGCAATTCCACCAGCAGTGAATGGGGGCTCCTTTTTCTCCACATCCTCGCCAATATCTATTGTTGTTGGATTTTTTTTTAATGATTGCCATTCTGACTGGAGTAAGGTGGAATCTCATTGTAGTTTTGTTTGCATTTTCCTGATGATTAAGGATGATGAGCACTTTTTAAAGTGAGAGTTGGCCATTTATGTTTCCTCCTCTGTGAATTCTCTGTTGAGATCTATGCCCCATTTTGTGAGGGGGCTGTTAGATTTTTTTATTACTTATTTTTTGAGTTCTTTGTAAGCTCTAGATATTAGACCTCTGTCCGAGTTATGGCTGGAAAAAATTATCTCCCAGTTTGATGGTGGTCTATTGGCTCTGAGTATGGTATGCTTGTCTGTACAGAAGCTTTTATGCTTGATGAGATCCCATTGGTTAAGTGATTGTTGCACTTCCTGGGCTACTGGAGGTTTGTTCAGGAAGTTTTTCTCTACTCCTATCTTGTGGATAGTCCCTTCTATTTTTTTCCCCAGGCTTTTCATGGTTTCAGGTCTTATGTTGAGGTCTCTGATCCATTTGGAGTTGATTTTTGTGCATGGTGAGAGGAGTAGGTCTATTTTCATTTTTTTATAAGTATTTATCCAATTTGTCCAGCACTACTTGTTGAAGATGCTATCTTTACGCCAAGGAACATCATTGTCATAGCTTAGATCATTCTTTTCTCATCTCATCCTTCTCTTTCTTGATGTATCATTCATCTCCTATGTGATTTATCCCAACCTTATGGGAAATGTAACTTCTGCCTTACTTGTTGTTAGAGTTGTGTGAGCATTTGTTCTTGTTAAACACTTCCATTAACTGGTTAGATCTGACACATTTTATGTGTGCCTCCAGGCCCTCGGCCACTTATCTGCCTCAGGTACTCTGCACCTGTCTATCAGCTTCACTTGACTTTGTCTTCCTCAAAGCTACATATGGAGATGGTACACTTTCTCTTCTATAAGGAGACATCAGCACAAGGTATAGTTCCTCTTCTACAATTAGATATCAGTGAGGTTCACTGACCTCCCTGCTGGTTCTTGAATGCTTCAGACACTTTCCCTCATTCGTACATGCTCTGCCTTCTGCTTGGACTGCTGTTGACCCAGGTATCCATCTTCCTTCACTTTTTCCAGGTCTGGGCTCAACGTCCCTTTCCCTGACCATTCTATATAAAATTATAGCCCCTTTTATAGATTCCCTATCTCCACCCCTGCTTTATTTTTCTGTATATCTTTGTAACTCTCTAATACTCAATGTATTTTACTTATGTATTCTACCTTTCTAGTAGAAAGTAAAATATGAACAGCAGAATAAGGGCAAAAGTTTTCTTTTTTTTTTTTTTAATTCCCGCAAAGAACATTTCCCCAGTGTTTACAACAGTACCTGGCACATAAAGGCATTCCATTAAGTAAGTGTGTTAAGTGAATGAATGATTCAATCAATTCCATAATTAATGTATTAATCATATATATTAGTCCTCAAACTTCTAATGTGTCAACACTGAGTCATTTTCAATTTTGAGGGAAAATAGTTGTTTGTGTATTTTGAGAAGACATGAGTTTGGTTTTACATGGTAATTTATTATTAAATAGGCACTGAGAGTATGTGGATATCCAATTCCATGGGAGTTCGGGGGAGATATAAAGCAAATATAAAATGTGGTAGACTTATTGTCTTGCTCAAGAAAAATCTTGTATAAGGTGATCAGAGAACTGTAAAGCCACCATTGTGTGGAGTTTGACTTTTACCGTAGCAGCAGTTCAGGGGCTCGAGAGGAAGCTGATGTCAGCCCAAAGGTCACTGAGGTGACCTCTGACAACTGACCTCACCTTTTCATGTCAGTCCTCACCTATGAAATTGGGATATCTCTTAGGGATTCCTAAAAAGATTAAATATTGCAGTGTAAATAAACTGCCCCATTCTGGAATTGCTTGATAAATATTAGAACATATGATATTTTATTACTATATGTTTTAAGAAGTCACAAGGTGGTGGTGCTTTTATGGAGATGGTAAGACTTGTAGAACCAATGGGATGTGAAGCCAGAAGAGGAACTAGAAGGAAAGAAAATGAGGGAGAAACAAGTCCAGAAGCAGAGACAGGAGCACAAACGGTGTGCCAGGGACTCTGCTGCCCAGAGACAAGAGTGGGAGAGAGCATGGGACAGGTAGAAAAGTGGCTATGTCCTGGCAACTGGGACTTTACATACGGCTCTTGTGGCTGCGTCTTGAAGAGTGTGGGAATGGAGAAAAGAAAGTAGAGAAGACAGGTAAAGTCAAAGGAAAGAAGATGGAAAGACGGGCAAAAATTTGAAAAGGAGCAAGTAAAGCCTGGCCGTTGGCCATAAATAGCTTTCTCGTGTGTAATAGTCTCTTAGAATTTATTTAAAGTGTTAAGATGAGAGGACAGTTCAGAGCACTGGATTAATTCCCTTTTCTCTCTCTCTCCCCTCTTTCTCTTGCCCTTTTATTAAGAAAATAAAAGACACTTTGAAATAGTAAGAGATAGCGGGATTAGAACCTTCTTCTTCCAGCCCCAGTCTTTCCTCCCTATTAATTTCCACTTGATTAGAATTCTTTTTGAAGTATTTAAGTATGGACAATGGGAAGGAGAAGGGTGAGTTATTGAATATCAGTTAGACAGTATTAATATAATCATGGCTCCCATTTTTTTTATATAGACACTTCATCTATATGTATAGTTTCCATTAGGAATAAAGTAGACACTCCCTTTCCCCTACTTCAAGTAATTATGATTTTTAAAACTATAATGAAACTCTTAAAAAGTTAATAGCTGATTTGTAAATCCTCAGCTTAAAATTTTTAATTTAAAAAATAAGTTTTAGAACTCTAGAAAATTAAGAAGTTTTTTTCCCCCTTACTTGCCTTAAAAAAAAAAGCCACGAGAGACTTCTCTAACACAAAACTCTTAAATTAGAGAGGGCTTTTACCACATGCACACTTTTGAAAAGAAGCAAGGGTCTTTGGATGGCAGCTGTGGAACTCTGGAGAACCATCTTCCCTTGGGGCTGGGTGGAGGGGGGTGATACTGGCATTCAGGAGCCTCTGTGGGAAAAACAGCTACTTGTTCCTTCTTAATAACACAAGGCTCACCACTATCTCATCCTGACACTGGCTTTTGTGCTGAAGGCTTGGTGTAAAGGCACTTGAGAAACAAAACAAGGGTCTTAGTGTTTATGTGATGCGTGGAGTTGGGGCTTTCTGAAATGATTATGATGGAATTTCTGAGATTTTCTAGCACTGAGGACCTATGGCTCCTTAAAAATAAATTGTTTGATGTAGAGAAATTTATAAATATTTTTGAAAACCTATACATATTACTGAATTTACAAATCTTATCTTTCCAATCAAGAGTTTTTCTTGCAAATTCTTCATCCTGAACATAAACTATGCTAATACATTTTGTTATTTTAAACACACACACAGTCACACACACACATACACACACACCACACATACATATATATATATGTATATATATTCTTGACACATATAAAAACCGAGTCCTTGCCACCAATGTCGTAGAAATAAGGCTTATGTTGAGAGAGTTCAGATGCTTTAGAAATGTTGAAATCAGAAAATAAAAACAAAAGGTATAATGGAGACTCAAGTAATAAAACAGAGATACATAATGAGAAAGCTTGCTATGTCAAACGAATTGGAATACCAGTTTGACTCACATTCAAACATTAGTATTTGAGAGAAATAAAATCTCAGTCTCTCATGAATCCTCCCTGTAAATGGTGCTGCACCCTGGAATCAGCCTGTACACAGATGACATAAACACAAAGCTCCAAAGCCTCTGAGCAAGGGAGATGTGACCTAGATAGAGGCCGAAACCAGTGCCTCCTCTGCCTCACCATGTCACCCCTGATCAAATTTGTGCCTCAGCACAAAGCTTCTCATACACAAGCCTGCACCTGCCATCAACTGCCAGAGGATCCTGGAGAGTAGTGATTCTGGACCTGCTCTGATAAGTGGGTGAGCACTCACCCCTCAGAGGACAGAGCAGCGGCCTCGGCACCCATCACGCCTCCATGATAGCATGGACTGTCAATGCAGGATATAGTTTTTGTGTGGAAATAAAAGGAACAAAGATCTATTAATTTGCTGTCCGTGTCTTCTCACAACACAAGCAACAAAATGTCATCAGAGAATGGACAGTAGTAGAGAATGCTTTAAATTGGAGTTAGCGGGACTATATATACTATATGTGTATATATACTGTATTTGGATTCCAGTTGGTTGGATTGTGTTGGTTTGAACATAAAATATCTCAAATAGCCTCATGTGTTTGCTATTACTCCTCTTCTTCAGTCCCCAGCTGGTGGAGCATTTGAGAGTGGAGCCTTGCTGGAGGAGGTGTGTCACTGGGGGCAGATCTTCAGGTATATTAGCCCAGCCATACTGGGTGTTCACTAGCTAGCTGACACGTCTGCTACCTCTCGGCTGATGTGACAAGATGTGAAGCCCAGCCTCAGCGCTGCCATGCCATGATGTAACTTCTCCTTCAGACTGTAAGCCAAAATCAACCCTTTCCTTCCATATGCTTTCCAAAACACCTTCAAGTGTTTTGTCCTAGAAATGAAAAGGTAACAGCAACAGCTGTTATGTTGAACTCACTGCACAAAAACTTCACTAGGCTTTCCTTATTCCAGGAAAGGAATGGGAGCATTCTCATCCACCATTCTGACTCCTCATGTTCTCATGTTTGTAAGGACTCCATACTTGGATGTCCCAGAATGGAATGCTTAAACTATTTCTGTATTTTCTCTCTAAGTAAGGCTATATGTAACAGGACGTTACTCATTGTGTTGATGCCTAAGATTTACCCATAGTTGCATTTTTTTCATGGCTATGAATCTCCAGTCCTACATGCCTACTTGGCCATCGCCTACTTTCCACCCTGAAGTGAGTGTTTGAAAATCCTGCTGTGTCTTGTGCAAACCCAGGAAGGGGTGTTTGAAATGGCTACCTACTAAACTCTATAAATTGTCTTTGGGCAAGCAGGCATTGCTTGCTACTAGTCTGTGGGCATCAGAACCCTGATGAGATAGCCCCATCTAACCAAATCTTCATACAAGGCAAGGAAAAGAAAGCCCTGGAATGGGAAAGAATATTTGTCCATCTCTGAGCTCCCTCCCAAACTGGGATACTTCAAAGGGCCCCCATCAAAACAAAATCCAGACTAGTGCCTTCACTGGCCATCTTCCACTTGTCAAACCTCTGCCAAAAGGGGCATAAAAGCCCTTCCACCAGCAGCTTCACTAACTCTCTTTCCTATCCCTCTGACCCCTACGGGCACACATTTCTGTCCCTAATTCTCTGATGTACACCTTTTCTGTTTTTCTCTCTTTCATTTCTCTATCCGTCCTTTCCCATTCTCTCTCTCTCTCTCTCTCTCTCTCTCTCTCTCTCTCTCTCTCTCTCTCTCTCTCTCTCTCTCTCTCTCTCTCCCTCTCAGCCTGTAGCATGTGTGCCCACAGCTGACCCCAGGTCTTTCCCTCTTTTTCTCAGCCTTCCCTCATGGGGTGCCCTTTTATCCATCCCTCCTTGGGCCCTGACGAGCAGCCCACAGCTTCCCATTCATTTGGCAGTGGGTTCCTGGGCCAATTTCCTAGCAGAACCAACTGGCAGTGGACTGGCATCAATCCCTCTTACAACCCTCCAACTCCCATCACCACTGGGCAGGGCTCTTTCCTTTTCCTTCTTTCTTAAAGCTACAGTGCAGTTCCAGATCTTGAGATAGATTAATAAAGTACTTTGATTCAAAATGTATCTGGCTTCCCACTCTCCTTCTCAGACATGCCCACAAAACACCTGACAACATGTCCAAGGTTGACACTAGTGATCCACAGACAAGGAGGATGGGAATCAGGCTTCCTACCTCCAAAAGCTCTTCTGGTTTCTTGCGCTTCCACATTAACATGTGAGAATCTTAGTGGTAACAGAATGGTCTGACATTACTTGTCTGCTAATACGGAATGGGTTAGAAAACATGAGTACTTGAGTTGGCCTTCTGTTCCAGACCAGAATTCATGAAGACTCAGGACCTGGACTCCATGTTTCTATAGGAACCTTCACTGTCCCATTCAATGCTTTCTGGGCAAATGTAACTTCACAGAGCCCTTGAGGGAGTATTTGAGGTAGATGGCTCCTCTCTAAAAGCCCATAATTAGGAACAGAGTTTTTTATCCATTAGGCTTCTTCTTTAACACCACCACCCCCCTGAGTTTTGGCAGTTTTGGGGATTAAACCCAGGTCCTGTGTATTTGTTTATCAAGTGCTCTACACTGAGCTCACCCCTCCCCTTCCCCATCTTGAAGACAGCCTTGATTTGCTACATTGTCACCATTTTCCTGGTACTGTGGGGTCCATGAGCACCTGACATTTGTATCCCATGATTCCAATTTACATTTCACCCTTCTGCATTATTAATATAATAATCTAATAGTGACCCACTTGTGGTGATTTTGTCCAACCTTATGACCTCAGATGCCAGTAACCGTCTCTTGTATGTATTCTTGTCTGAGTAGGTATTCTTCTTAATTTGATTCATCATAGAAATAGCTTCACACAATGGGTAAGAGAAGCACAGGGATGAAAGCAACTGGAATTGGCTGATACCACCAAATATTCTCCTGTGCTTGCTCTCTTAATCCTGTCCTCCTCAAGATGGAAACACAGGATTCCTGGCATCCCAAAACAGGCCAATCAATAACCCTGCTCCCATAGCCCCACTCCTTGTTTCTGGATTGCTTTAGGCTGAATTCACATATCTTGTTTCAATTGTGTTTGCACACAACTTGCACAAATTAATCTTCATTTCTGAATTGGCGAACCCTGGAAAACTATTTTCCATCAAATCTTAGCAGAAAGAGAAGAGGGAAGAAGGGAGGGAATAGAAGAGAGACAGAGAGAGACCTCAAACATAACAGATGACAGATGAAAAGAGAAAGAATGAAAAGATTGGCCTTGAATCCTTTTCCATTCACACACACACACACACACACACACACACAGTTTTGTAAAAGGTTTTAAAAGTCAAAGATTATGGTAGTGTAGCAAATTATACAACCACACGAAAGGGGGGCAACTATAACAATTGTTCCATCTCTGGTTTTCTCAATACATAACAGAAGGGGGGAAATCTGAATGAGAAAGGTACAATTATTCTCAAAACCTCTCAAGGTATAAAATCAGTTGGTGAGCAGTGTTACTAGCTTGGAGCTAGGGAAAAAAATCATTTCTGAAGTGTGTGTTTAGAGAGCGGTTTTCTAATGCAATAAAAATGGAAAAGAATTTGAGGGAGGGGTAGGCAGGCCCTTCTGCAGCAGCAGCTGCTTCTGTCTTCAGGCGCTGGGCAAAGATGCTCTGTCCCTTTCAGCAACCCATTATCAGGCTTCTCTCCTTCGCATTATTCTCAAGCAACCTTATCAGACACAACCATCAGCCTCAGATGCTGCAACTGGAGTCTTGTAATTGTCCCGTTAGAGCTCAATAGCACCTTGAACCATCAGACCAATCTCAGCTTTTAAGAAAAGGTCTCCACAAGGAGAAGCGAGTAAGAGAATTTGCCTGTGGCTATGCGAGCTCTTTAATAGCTAACTCTCCTCTGCAGGAACTCACCACAGAGGAGAGGCAAGAAGTCTCTCTATTTATCACTCGGGTCTTCCAAGTGCCTGTTAGGTAATGATCGTATTATTTATGACCAGGTTCCTGTTGGGGGAGGGGTGGGAAATGATTTCTTTAATGGGCCTTTCACAGATGTGGGAACTTGGGAGATCAAAGTAGGGACGGAAGGAAGAAAATGTGAGGACACCAGAGTCCTAGAAGTTGTTGGCTGGGACTGCTTAAAGGTGATATGTGAGCCTTTGCAGAGAAAAATGTAATTGATTGCACATATGCATGTGCTTGATAAATTGTGCTAATTGAGGAATAAAAAGGTGGAGAAGTGTTCTCCAAGCATATACTATCAGCAATGAGGTTTCGTAGGGCTTAAGAGAAAGTTTGGTGATGGCTTTTAAGTTTTAGTGCCTCAAAAGCATACCTTGTCCTGCTGTCAAATAGGAGAACTGAGGTTTAAGGACAGAACTGAGAGGGATTAGGAGGAAGACCCCTCCCACAGATAGAGAGGGCATGGCCTCACACAGTGACCTCATGTCATACTATCAAGGCCGGAGCCACTCCTCCCAGCAAAGGAATCTTTAAAAGTTCTGACTTGAACTTGGAACTGCTGCTTTTTTTCCTGTCTGGACTGCTGGGCTGGAGACGTGCGTTGCCAGGCCAATGAGTTGTGCCCGGTGCCAAGATCAGAGAGGAGGAGGAAGGGAATTTTCTCTTTAGCATGTGTGCCTGGAAACTCACTTGGGATGGTGAATCAGCCTCTGATGTCTGGGCTTTGATGATCACTGAGATAGGACAGTGATTGCTGATTGGAGGCATGCTCGGCTCATCCACTCATCACCAGTGTCCATATCCAGGCAATCCTTAAGTGTGTACAAAGTCCTATTAATTAAAGGCCCGTGCCTTTGAATTCTGCTGTGTATATGGTCCCATAGCTGACAAACTCTTCACATTTTATCCCGTTTTCCCTAAAAACCCCTGGAGCTGAGAACTTTGCTTATGTTTTTCAGAGGAGGAAATAGACTCAGGGGCAGAGAGTTTCCAGTGTTTAGAGGTCATGTTAATAATATGAACTATCACAGACACTGGCCTTAGAAAGAAGGCAAACTGCTCACTGGGCTGGTACTGATGCTAGTGATTCCTCTAGCATCATGTTATAATTGTAAAAATTATTTCACCTGTGTTGTCTTTATAGTATCCCAATGTGTGTTATAAACACTTTACAGATGAGTTACCTGAATTCCAAGAGGAGAAAAGAAATCTTGAGGTCAGGACTTAAGTGCAGACTTTGGCTTCCAAGTTCATGCTTCCTCCCTCTCTCCTAGGGCTGGGAGTAGGGATTCAGCTTTGGCAGTGGGAATGGTACTCTTTGTTCCTGAGATGGAAAACTGACTGTTTAAGGTGACTTGTAAGAAATGCCAGCACATCCTCCTGTGTTCACTGTGGGGTTCTCTGAAGCATCCTCATCAAGCACAGAGCTATTGACTTTGAACTCCTAGAAAGGAGGTCTGTTCTGATCCCATAGACCTCTTCTTGATGCATACTCTGAAAACAACTAGTTGAGAACCACTTAATGGAGTAAAAAAAAAAGACAGATGGGCAGATACAAGCATGGGTGTGAAAAGTGCTTGGAAGAGAAGCATTATGTATCATAATGTAACTTTACATTTCTGACAATAATATCTGAAATTATTTTATCTCATTTATCACTCCTACATTAAGAACTAGACAAAGGGCTGCAGAAATGGCTCAGGGGTTAAGGTGCTTGCCTTCACAGCCCAAGGACCCAGGTTCAATTCCTCAGTACCCACGTAAAGCCAGATGCACAAAGTGTTGTATGCATCTGGAGTTCATTTGCAGTGGCTGGAGACCTTGGCATACCCATTCTCTTTCTGTCTCTCTTTTCTCTTCCTCTCTCTCTCTCCCTCCGCTTGCAAATTAATTAAAAATATTTTTTAAAAACTTAAAAAAACCTTTACCACAACTGAGATTATACATGACCATACCTGACTTAAAATCTCTATTAAAAAAATAAATACTAGATAAGTCATTGAACATAAAATATCCAAACTGTGTCTTTATATCATGTTCATTAAATTTCTTGAGGAGACCAATGTTCTCTTTCTTGGCTGACAGAGATAATAACATGGAACTGAGGATCAATTTGTCTAATGCAGAAATCTGGAAATTTCCAAGAAGACTTACTTATGAAAGAGCATGGCTATCTTCATGTAAAACTAGTTATTAAGCATTTGCTTATATAGGATCCGTCCATACAGCAGTACTGTCTAGCATTCCATATGTCTCTACTCCATCCTCAGCACACTCCCTTAAACTCGGGATAGTCTCTTTAGCTCCATCACAGAAGAGGACACTGAGACTCTGGGAGGCTCTGAGCACTTTATCTAAAACCAGGAATCAGCAGAATTTAAGAACCAAACCTAGGGAGGTGAGGAAGGGGTGCATTCAACAGCCCTTTATCTTCCCCTTAAAACTGACCCTGACTTCTTTGGTCTTCCATGAAGTCTGGGACACAAGAAAAGTGAATGTGGCTGAGACTTCACAGTGTCACCTCTCCTGCTCTGCTTTGCAAGTGGTGGTCATGAGCTGTACAGACTCCACATGCAGGTGGCAGGCCTGCATCTCTCAGTGGTCACAATTTTCAGGTTTCCTTGGTTCCTGCTGAGGCTTACCTGGTATGACCCTAGTGGGTTTTTTTTTCTACCTAGAAGGCAAACTTTACACAGAAATGTAGACCCCCACCATTATTCCCGCCTGTCTGGACTCACAATGGTGTAATCTAGTAATTTGAGGATGCAGAAGGTCAGCAGTTGAGAAGGAGTGTACCACCTCCATCAATTGGCTTCCTGTTGAATGTGGTCCCCTCCAAATAGCTGAAGAGATATGACATGGAGGTAGAAGCATGTGAGCAGACAGTCAGATCTTTTTTCCTGATATGCCATTTTGTTGACAAATGTTAGGTGGGTTCCGATGTTCACATATGCCAGGGTCCAGACTATGGACCGTGAGAGTGGAACTTCATGAACAAGGAGAACAGAGTCTGGGAGTGCATGTTTCTGGAAGACAGGAGGGTGAAATCCCAAAGGCCCCAGCATCAGCACAGCCTGAAACCCTGTAAGGAAAGGGTCCTAACCCCAGAGCTGATCCCAAGAAGGCAGTCGCCTGCAGCTTCCTGGAGGAGCCCAAGGAAGATGGGTGATTTTGTCCTGCATGAATACATCCTGCCATGGTTACTAGTCAGAGAATATGGGGCAGTGACAGGACCCAAACCCTTAACAGTAGCTGTTTCTCCCCAAACCCATACTCTTTTTTTTCTGCCACCCCCTCAAATTATGCAACATCTTGGTTCCCTCCCATTGATGATATGGACATATCATGAGTTTGGTTCTTTTTTTTTTTTTTTTTTTGAGGTAGGGTCTCACTCTAGTCCAGGCTGACCTGCAATTCACTATCTGTCTCAGAGTGGCCTTGAACTCACGGTAATCCTCCTACCTCTACCTTCCAAATGCTGGGATTAAAGGTGTGCACTACCACGCCCAGCTGGTTCTCATTTTTAATTTCACCTCAAATACAGCCTCTCAGATTTCCATAATATCCATGCCCAAAAGCTAGGGATAGATAATCCCAGCTCAGCCCAGGCTATCAGAACTCAAAACCTCAGCTTCATATTTAAACTGAGTAAAGTTTCTAAATAAGCCACCAAAATTTGCAAGAGCAAGCTATGAAGGAAAACAAGTCCCAAAACAAAGGCAGACAAGGAACATTCTAAATTGAATTCAGGGGTCACAAGCACACGTAGGTGATCCATGGACATCTCAGAGGCAGTGAGTGGGTATGAGAACGCTGATGGTTTGGTGGCGAGACCTGTGGGCTGTCAGAGGGAAGTTGGTAGTATATTGAAGGCTAGTTAAAGCAGCTGCAGGTGATCAGACAGTCTTGTCCTCTCTGCCTGGTTCCTACCCTTGGTGGCCCTGACATCTTGCCTGATGGCGCCTGTCACTCTTGACTGTTCCTTTGGCAACAGTTCCTACTGTCATAGAGTGGCATTGTAACCTTTGATTCAGTGAGATCCATCCTCCTTTCACTGTTCACCTTTGTCCCTGGGCTCAGGGCCACTCAGACCCATAGATGTCCAGCTTGGGGCAGAGGGCTGTGCAAAGCCTGCTCCTTCTCAGTTTAGCTCCTCCCTGGCTTAGAGTCAGGCCCCTTCCATCTCAGCTGGATCCGTGTAGATCACCCATATCTTTCTGAAAACTCCAACCAAGATTTAAACATAACATCATGCTCTTGAGAACCTGTAAGAAACACCCCAGTTCCCACATCATAACCCAAGTAAATTTGCATTTCAGGACACTTAACAGCATTCAAATAGAATTCAAATAAAGTAAGTAAGTCGTGGAAGTAACATTGACATTTTTGAGTGACAGAAGTATTGGCCATCTATTAAGTTCCAGGCAGTGTGCTAGACACATCAATTACAGCTTATCATTTCATTCTGATAACCACCCTTTGACTTTAGGCAGTGCTATTTTTCTATCTGACAGATGAAGACACTAAGGGTCTGTGGTGGTTGAAATGTAAAATGTCCCTTAGCCTAATGTGTTTGAACACTTGGTCCCCAGCTGTTTGAAAAGATTGTGGGACCGTCAGGAGGTGGACCTGCTGGAGGTAGTGTAGCACTGGGAGGGGGCAGCCTGAGGTGCCCAGCTCTGATGCTGGTCTGTCCCTGTCTGCTCTTCCCTACTGATATGACGCCATGACCCTGCCTTCCTGTTACTGCCTTGCTCTCCCCACCACGATGAACTCTACTCCCTGAAACTGTAAGCTCAGATAAACTCTTTCCTTCCCTGAGTTGCTTAGGTCAGATTTTGTCCCAGTAGTGAAAAAGTAAGTGCTCTAGGGGCTGAGATGTTAAGTAATTTATACAAGTTCACAAAGCTAGGAAGTAGCATGACCAAGATTCAAAATGACTTCACCTGACCTAAAAGTCCAGGTCTGTTCCTTGAGTACAAATGAGGACTCTCCCTTGCCTAGTGTGCTGATGGTGGTTAACAAAATACCTCTTCCCTTCTGGCTAAATTCATGAAAAGATGAAAACCTGACAATGTGCTAATGCTCTTTTTCAGTTTTTTTGGATTAAAAAGGAATAAGATGGCTAACGATGTTTTTAAGGAGTCTCTGTTTGCCTTGAGTACAGGAATAAAGATATTTTGTATTATTTCACTTTTTCGTGAAGAACAATTCTTGTGTAGCACTCTGAAACTGAGATCGACTCTTATCTTGGCTTCCTGAGCAAAGAATCTTCTTTTCTATGGTAATGTCACCCTCTACTGATAATTTTGGATGTCACTATTCCTGTTTCTTAAAAAGAAGGTGTTTCATGCTGAGAAAATATAACTATTAGTCTTCATGCTCAGGAACTAGTCATCTCTGTTTTTCCTCCTCTCTCCACTGGTCTAGTAAAGGGCTGTGTCCACCACATGATTAGGCAATGAACTCAGGCAACTGTTCTGCCAGTGCCACGCCTGTAAATCTGCACCTGCTCTCGTCCTGTGCAGCCCTGGCTCTCGTTGCATCACCTGGGGAATTCAGGTGGACTAAGGCAGAACCTGGTTTCCTCCAACTCTCTTCCCAAAGCCTAGAAAAACGCTTAGCATACAGGACACATAAGCATTTGGAAATCAAGTTCCCAAACAAATTGGGAACTAAGAAATTGGGCTAATAAGCATAGGATTTTGTTAAATGAAATTATTTCCATCATTTCTTTTTTTTTCTTTTTTTTTTCTTTTTTGGTTTTTCAAGTTAGGGTCTTGCTCTAGCCCAGGCTGACCTGGAATTCACTACGTAGTCTCAGGGTGGCCTCAAACTCACGGCAATCCTCCTACCTCTGCCTCCCAAGTGCTGGGATTAAAGGTGTGCGCCACCACGCCCGGCAATTTCCATCATTTCTGGTTTTTCTGAGCCATGGTCTCTTCCACCGTTAGTTATTATATCCAGTTATTATCGTTTTAGACTGTAGCACAATAAAACAGGAGCCATGTCTGGCCCAAAGTCTGATTCTCACATCCAGAAAGCTGAGAATGGATTTGCTCTTGTACATGTTTGAGAAAGAAACTAGAAGAATCATATCATGTGGAAATTACATGATATTCTAGTGTCAGTGTTTTGTTCATTGAAGTATTGACTATGGGTGTTTTGTTAGTGGTTGAGACAGACTACATGGTCTGTAAAGCCTAAAATATTTCCTCTGTGTATCTTTTTGTGTAATTAAAAAAATTAAGATCCCTTGTTCTAGACCAGTGGTCCTCTGGAGAACCACTATAATGTGCATTAACTGTTCATCATACTGAGTCCCAAGCTGGAGCTGGGCACCAAGCGCTGAGCTTTCACAGCCTTCCAGGGGACTCATGCACCTGGAATTTAGGGACAGTGGTCTAAAGTCCTTGATAAGGGCACAAACTGATTTTTGTTAAACATTTATTAAGCACCTGCTCTATGTACTTCTTCTTTCAGAGGTGATTCACTGGAGTTACCAAGAGACCAGAAAAAAGAGAATGTGGGGAAACCCTCTCAGGGACTGAGGTGTCCAATCACCAAGTACCGCCTGTCATTAAAGACATGGCGTAACGAGATCCCAAGCAAGATAGGCAAGCATCCCAAGGGGACTTTCAGGCAAAATGAATTCTTAAATATTTGATTTTCTTTCCAGTCACTGGCCACCTTTCTATTTGGTTTGGGGCTGAAATAAGACAGCTTGTAAGTAACTGGAGAGAGTGTTTACCCAGTGAATTAGTTCAGCTTTCATTGTGCAGGGGATTAGCGCCTAGCAGAGGCTGAGGCTCCATTTCAGGTTAGAGGGGCTCCCTGTTCGCTAGCTCCAGGCCAGGACTAATTATCATAGGCCGGGGCCATTAAAGGGCTTAACTACCAGTGCCCCCTTCCAGGCCTGGATTAGCTGTTCGCCTGCAGCTCTAGGCCGATAACCATACTCACATACTCAGGTCTGTCTGCTTTGGGCAGTGATGTGAGCCAGACACTGTAGAGTTCTGATCGTGCTGCACGTGGGTGCCTGGCACGCTGGGGAGCCAGGGCCAGTGGCCAGGGATGCATGCTGACCACAGGAAAGCCCAGGAGCCTGGGACCCTGGCAGACTCAGAAAATTAATTTGAGTGTTCACATGCACTAGCCTAGCTCCAACCCTGTATGGAAGTCTATCCTTCGGAGCTAGAGGGGGAGTCCACACAGCTGTGGGGAGAACAGACTTTTCCTTTTTGAAATGGGGCGAGTAAATTGCCTTCACTTCCCTGAATCTCCATTCCTCATCTGTGAAACTAATAAAGCCGTGCCTAGTTAAAGGCTTGTGCGGGGCTTGGAGCCGGGTGGCCCTGTTCCTCTTAGGGCTCAGCATGCAAGAGCTTTTACAAGGTGGAGTGCACGAATGAGTCCAGCGGTCTGCTAGCCTGCAGACACTCTCAAGAGTGTCCCATCACCACAACTCAGGGAACTGAGCAGAAGAGGGGGCGGAAAGATTGTGAGAGCCATGGTGGGGGAGAATATCAGAGACTTGGCAACCCTCAGTAACAACACACTTGGGTCATGAGAACCCGGCTGAAGACTGCGCTATCCATGGTCCCCTACCACAAAGACTGATCCAGACGGCCCACGGAGGAGGATATCCAGCTGACTGGGGATGGGGAAGGGGGGCAACGGGGAATTGGGGATAACAACTCATGGTTGGCCCACTAAACAATGTAACTAATTATGGACAATAAAGAAAAATAAATAAATAAGAAAAAAAAGAGTGTCCCATCATGCTTCCTGAAATTTCCAACATGGGTGTCACTTTTAATGTCAGTAACACTTGTAACATTCACTCATGGACTCTTAAAATACCTATAGATTTGAAAACTCCTTACAAACACGGTATGGGCCCCAGGGCTCCCAGAGTCCATTTCTATCACATCTTCAAAGATGGGACATCCTGCCTTCCCATGTCGCCCAATTGACTTTAGGTTGTTTTTAAAATTATTTTTGTTTGTTTGTTGTTGTTGCAACAGGGTCTCAGGTAGCCAGGCTGGCCTCAAAATGACTATGTGGTCAATGACCACTTTGATCCTCCTGTGTCCACCTCCCAAGTCCTAGAATTACAGGCATGCATCACCATACCTGGCTCTCAGGGTTATTCTGATGAAAGAAAACTTTCTCCCTCTGAAGTGTATACATGATAGTCACCAAAATAGCAGAGATAATTTTGAATTGATAGGATTATGAGGGACTTTTTACATTGCCAAATGCTTATAAAAAAAAGTCTGTGAGCATAATGAAAACTTTTATAAAATATTAAATGAAACATTGTTCCAGTTTGATTCTTGTTTAAGCCCTTTGTCCAGCTAAACAAGTCTAATATTCTTCATGGCAATCCTTCAAACTGTGTAGTCAGAAACCAGGGAGGAAACTGGCTCCAGAAAGGAAATAAATAAATAAATAAATAAATAAATAAATAAATAAATAAATAAAATAAAACTAGACCAGAAATGACTGCTTAATTCTTCTATGTAGCAATTAGATCGTGAAGACAGTTTCCTCAGTCATAGCCAAACTGCTCATTCCAATTGCCAATGATCACTCCAACAGATTGGTTGAGATGTTTAAAATCCATTTCAGCAACTATTTGGTAACATAACAAGAATCTTTTCAGTTACTGATTTATTTTATTTTTAAAATGTTTAAAAATAATTTGGGTACTAGATGGAATTTCATAATGCGTGGGAACTGTGCATTTCAGTTGTGCAGAAAAGAATTGTACAGAAGGCTTGATTTGTGGTTTTAAAGACTCTCACATTCTACATCCGGCACTTGGTTAATCACTAGTAGAAGCCCTCCCTGGCTTTTTGCTCAGTGATTATCCTTTGTCATAAGCTTTCTAGGACATGCCAGCTTGGATTCTGGCATATGACTCCAGGAGCTAAGAGTAATTCAACTCAATTCATTAAGCATTAGTTGAGTGCTTACCATGGGCACTTACTGTGCCAAGGGCTGATGAGGTAAAGAATTGCCAAAACTTCACAGTAAGCAAGAGACAGCTCATCATGGAGAATTTGGAGCAATTATAAGTCAATGTCCTCCATGACTTCGCCCATCTGCTCACTTCTCAGGGTCAGGCTTTGAGGAGTAGTCAGTTGATTGAGTTCAATGTAACTGAAAAGGTCAACAAAGCTACTGGTGTCTTTGGAAAGATGCCAGACTCTGAGATTTGATTTAATCCTGTGTATCTTGTTAAATAAACAATAGCAACTGAGAAAATGGAATGTCCTCAGATCATTATTTCGAAAACCAAACTATAAAAATCAGGCCACAATAAGAGAATCAGTCAGAATTTGAACTGGTGTTGAATATTGAACAGAAACATATTTGGATCACTTTAATAAATAGTTGTTGAGCAAATCCATTATACCAAGATTGATTGAGGAAGAAGAGACTTTCGGGAATCACAGGAGTTCCTAGCAGGATAGTGGAGCAATGAGGACAGGGTGTCAAGATTGGGAGAGGTTGGAAGTCACTAGATATGTTTACTCAAGAAGGGGAAATTAACATCTGATGAACCTGACATAATGGGGGAAAGTTGTAAACAACTAGTGGAGAGTATGAATTAGTAGTAAGTACATAGACAAACAGGCTTTTTTTTAAATAAAGGAAAGATAATATTGTACATTAATTTGTTTTATTTAATGGATAAAACTGGCTATCTTGCTTTTATTTAATGCAGATTTTTATAATTATAAGTGAGTTTGTACTATCCTATTTTATAATTTTATATTTTTGTCCAAAATTTTGATCCAAGTAATTCATTTTGTGATAAATCAGGTAGCAATCAAGGCTTACTTCGCTTCAAATGGACCCAGTTTCAACATCACTTCTTGTATCACTAGCCTATCATTTTCTGACTGAATCACAATACAATATTTCACAAATTTAATTTCTATATATGCTTGGATTTACTTCAAAACTCTTTTCCAATCATCTTTTTATTCATGTGCCTATTCCAGGTTGTTTTAGTTATTGTGAATTTAACACATGTTTATGGTACGGTATGGTGGTACCTTCTCGTTTTCTTCTTTTTCAGATCTGCTATGGATTTCTTCAAATATTTATCTAAAACTTTAAATAACCTTGTGTAATAGAAGCATCACTTTGCTTTGGATTAAACTTTATAGAAATTATTGTCTAATTCATAAAGACAAGGCATCTTTATCATGGATGGCTCTTCTAACTAAAAACATGCAAATCCTTGTTTAGCCAAGGGTTTTGCATCTCAAATGAATTTGAAAGTTTTCTTCATCTGACACACCACTCAACATTTTCTTCAGTATTTCACACTTCTTGTTACCCTTTTAAGTGAATTTTTCCATCAATATTTAGTGCTTATCTGCTGAAAAACTATTTCTCTTGTGTTGAAAATTAAGATTGGGCAATTTATTAATTCCCCTTTTAAAAAAATACTTTTCCAGTTAACTCAAATTGAGAAGCATACCACATGCTAAAACTAGTATAATTTTTTCTGTTCTAAATGATGTCTCACTTCTTCTCTTGCTAGATTGCAATTTCAGAGGAAAGCTAAGCAGAATGATGCTGGAGGTTTCTTTTCTTGCTTCCTACTCTACTGCTCATGCTACCAGGGAAATGAACTGTAACACTGTCTACATGTAGCGTGAAACACAGTGCTTTTTTTGTATAAAGTGACAATTAAAACGCTTCTGTTATTTTTATTACAGTAATAGATTTAAGTCAGGAATGTATGCCATGTTTGGTTTAAAGGACCTTTGATCTCAAAATTTTCTTTTTATTCATGAATATGTAGATAATGCTATTAAAATGTTTTCCAACAGCATATTCCACTGTGATACACCCTACTTTTACTATGTTGTCGAGTGACAAGTATTTCATGATTTTTTTTACAATGGTATTCTGGGTAATTGACATACATGGTCTTCTGTTTCTGTGCCCTCTGGTCAGGTTCTACTGACAACGAGATACCTATTTTGCAGATACAATTTGGAAGGCATTTCCTTTGTGGTTTAGGACAGGTTTCATAGTGTCTTGATTAAAGCATTCACATCTTGAAAACTTTTTCAGTCATATACATTTTTGAAAGTAGACTTGGGAAATTTATGTTTTTTTTAATTACCTACTTGTGTGTGGGTATGTATGTGCCATGTCTCTTGTCCCTGTAAATGAACATTAGACATCCCACTTTTTCTGTCTGTCTTTATGTGGGTGGTTGGGAAATTGAGCCTTGAGATGGGGAGAAAGGCCAAAGCACGATATTTGATTGAAATGGGATTGTTCAGTAGTTAAAGGTGTTTGCTTACAAAACTGGCCTGCCTAAATTCATTACCCTAGGATCCATCTAAAGCCAGAGGTACAATGTGATGCATGTGTCATTTCAGCAGCAAGAGACCCTGGCACAAAATACTCTCACTCTTTCTGTCTTTGTCTCTCTAAAATAAATAAATAAAAATATTAAAAATATTTTCTCAGGTCAGTCATGGTGGAGCACACTTTAATCCCAGCACTTGGGAGGCAGAGATAAGAGGCTTGCTGTGAGTTCAAGGCCTGAGACTACATAGTGAATTCCAAGGTCAGCCTGGGCTAGAGCAAGACCCTACCTCAAAAAAAAATTTTTTTTCTTTACCATAAGTACCCAGTATCCATCATTTCCACTCAGATCCACTAGAGAGAGCTTAATTACATAGCCTAAAGAATTACAGGAAAGACTGGAAGTGATGATCTCTGAAACATCATCACATACACTGTGGTAGATTGACTGAATGTCCTCTAGTAGATGCAAAAGTGTAAACGTTTTTCTCCAGCTGCCTGGCTGGAGGAGGTGTCACCTAGGCTGGACCTTAAGCTCTAGCTCGAAGGTGATTCTAGGGTGAATGTGAAATTTCAGCTATACCTATGCAAAGAGCAGTGGAGCTGAAGTCTGGCAGTCCTTTTGTTTTCTAGTTAGAGTGTGCTTGCTTGTTTTGGAGAAGCTGGTGCTGGGTCTCTCTCTCTCTCTCTCTCTCTCTCTCTCTCTCTCTCCTTGAATCTGTGAAAGGGGGGCAGCCTCTTTCACCATTCTGAAACTTCCCCTGGATCTGTTATTTCAATAAATGCTTTCCTCCCCAAACTGTGCCTGGTGTGGAGATTCATCCCAGCGGCATGTGGCTGACTATGACAGATTTGGTACTGTTATAGAAATTCCCCATGACAAAGAGACAAAACCATGACATTAAGAGGAGAGTGGAGCTTCATTTATTATTACAAATTTATGAATTTAGGAATTTATGCCATCGGGCCAAGCATAGATAAGGCATTGGCCCTGAAGCCCAGTTATCAGGGGTTTTTATAGTTTACTACAGAGATGTGTGCATGAAAGGAGACAGGGAAGTACAGATAAATCTTTATCTAATCTCTTCTCCTCCCCTAGCTTCCTTTCTTGACCAAGGTCAAATAGGATCAAGATTATTGATTTGGTGGGATTATTATGTGTGTACTCTCTCTTTAGGCCCATGGTTAATGGAAGCTTCTCCTTGAAGTCCAGAATCTTGGTCTCCCTAGGAATTTGACTTGGATCCCAGTTCCAGCTATGGGTTCCTTGCCACTGAGTGGATCTCTTAGCTAATCAGAAAACACTTGATTATCCATCTAGGTTGAGTGCCACTATTGCACATGTGTGCACATCTTGTCAGGCTGGTTGCTGTTGTATAGCAGTGTCTTCTGCTTTCTCAAATCATCGGTGGCCTATTTCCCCTGGCACCTCATGTAGCACTTTCCAGCAGTATACAGACTTACCATCTGGGAACTGGTTTTCTTCCAGATTCCAGTCAGGTCTCCCAATGATGTGAGTCAGCAGCCTGTAGTGTCTTCAGCAATAGGGTCTTATCTTTTACCTCTGGCAGGTAATCATGTGCTTTGACAATCAATAGCTCAATGTGGGTAGTAACCAATTTCTGGTACTAGGAGTTACAAGTCAGAGCCTAATGTTTTAGGACTAGGGTTCAACCCACCGTCTTCTGGGCCCTTCTTATCAGTGGATGCCCTCGAGTTCCTTTGGAGGGTTATAGCTTTTAGCCTGCTGTCCAAGAGTATGGGTTCTATGGCACCAATTCATTTAGGGTTTGGTTTTGTGTATATCACAACCTACCCTCCCATTCCATCCCAAGCCCTTCCTTCCATCCCTGTTGTCTGTCCCTCAAGTTGCTTGTCAGGTTTGCTTACAATTCCAGCTGATTCTGGTTAGGAAACACAGGTGAATTCTTGTGTGAGTTCGCTGAGTATGATCTGTTCTGAGTCCATCCATTTTTCTGAAAATTTCATTATGTCATTTTTTTCTTACTGCTGGACAGTATTCCATTGTGTATATGTACCACAACTTTGATATTCATTTGTCCAGTGATGGGCATCTTGATTGATTCCAGTTCTTTGCTATTGTGAACTGAGCAGCTATAAACATGGTTGAACAAATGTCTCTGTATTTGAGAGAGGAGTCTTTAGGGTAGATGCCCAGTAGAGAAATAGCTGGGTCAGTTGGTAGCTCTATTTTCATCTATTTCAGAAGCCTACACAATCATTTCCACGGTGGTTGTACAACTTTGCACTCCTACCAACAGTGAATGAGGGTTCCTTTCCCCCACATCCACACCAGCATCTATTGTTGTTAGTTTTTTTTTTTAATGATTGCCATACTAACTTGAGTAAGGTGCTATATCATAGTTATTTTGATTTGCATTTCCCTGATGATTAAGGATGTTGAACATTTTCTCAAGTGAGTATTGGCCATTTGTATTTCCTCCTCTGTGAATTCCCTATTCAGCTCATTGCTCCTTTAAGTGGGTTTTTTTATTACTTAATTTTTTGAGTTCTTTGTAGATTCTAGATATTAGGCCTCTGCCCATGGTATAGCTGGCAAGATTTTCTCCCAATCTGTTGGTGGTCTGTTGACTTTGTATAAGGTACATTTGTTTGTAGAGAAGCTTTTTACCTTGATGGGATCCCATTGGTTGAGTGATTGTTGAATTTCCTGGGCTACTGAAGTTATGGTTCAGGAGGTTTTTTTCCCCACTCCTATGTTGTGGAGAGTTCCCTCTATTTTTTTCTTCAAGATTTTTAAGGGCTTTAGGTCTTATATTAAGGTCCTTAATCCATTTGGAGCTGACTTATGCATGACAAGAGGAGTGGGTCTAGTTTCACTTTTTTACATGTGTTTATCCAATTTGTCCAGTACCATTTGTTGGAGAGGCTCTCTTTTTTCCAGAATATATTTGTCAAAGATCAAGTAGCTGTAGGTACTTAAACTAAGGACTGATTCTTCAACACTGTTCCATTGATCTATCTGTCTGTTTTTAGGCCAGCACCTTGCAGTTTTTGTTACTATGGCTTTGTAGTATAACTGTAGATGGGGCATGGTGATAACTCCTGAGGTATTTCTTTTGCTAAGGATATTTTTGGATACCCATAGTCTTCTGCCATTCCAAATGAATTTTGAGATTTTTTTTCTATCTCTGCAAAGAATGATTATGGGATTTTTATTAGTATTGTGTTGAATCTGTATATTACTTTTGTTAGAATTGCCATTTTCACAATATTTTACTTATCTAGGATCATGGAAGTACCATGTCTTCAATTTCCTTCTTGGGGGTTAAGTTTTCATTATATAGGTCTTTCACTTCCTTGGCTAGTATTATTACAAGGTGGGTTTTTTTTTTTTTGGCTATTGAGAATGGAACAGTCTGGCTGATTTCTTTTTCTGTATGCTTGTCATTTTCATACAAGAAGGCTACTACTATCTTTTCTGTGTTAATTTTGTATCCTGACACTCTGCTGAAGGTATTTATCACCTTTAGGAGTTTTTTGGTAGAGTCTTTTGGGGCCCATATATATAGGATCATGTCATCTGCAAATAGGGATAATTTCACTTCTTTTCCGATTTATATCCCTTTTATACCTTTCTCCTGTCTTATAGCTTCAGCTAGAACTTCAAGCACTATGTTGAAAAGCAGCAGTGAAAGTGGATGCCTCTGTCTTGTTCTTGATCTCACTTGGGACTTCTTCAGTCTTTCCCCATTGAATATGATTTGGGATTTGGGTATTTTGAATATTATTATATTATTATATGGCCTTTATTATGTTGAGGTATAAGCCCTCCCTGCCAAGTCTCTCCAGCATTTTGATCATAAAATGATGTTAAATTTTATTAAAAGCCTTGTCTGCATTAATTGAAATGATCATATGGTTTTTGTGCTTAAATTTATTTACATGGTGGATTACATTAATCAATTTCCATATGTTGAACCATCCCTACATCCTGGGAATGAAACCTACTTGATTAAGGTGGATAATACTTTTGTGTTGTTGAATTCAGTTTACAAGGATTTTGTTCAGAATTTTTTTCACCAGGGATATAAGTTTATAGTTTTCCTTTTTGGTTGTATCTCTGTCTGGTTCTGGTATTTTGGTGATACGAGCTTCATAGAAGGAGTTAGAGATCATTCCCTGGTCTTCAATTGTGTGAAAAACCTTGAGATGCAGTGGTTTCAGTGCTACAAAGGAGGTTTGGTAGAACTTGACTAATAATCCATCAGGACCTGGACTTTTCCTTTTTGGGAGGTTCTTTATTACATTTTCAATATCAATAGATACAATAGGCTTATTCAGGAGATTGACCTGGATTCAGTTTTGGTAGGTGTTATATATCTAGGAATTTATCCATTTCTTCCAGGTTGTATAATTTTGTGGAGTTAAGATTTTGGAAATATGTCTTGATGATTTTTCCAATTTCATTGGTGTCTATTGTGATCTCTCCCTTTTTATTTCTAATTTAGTTAATTTGAGATTTCTCTTTTTTTTCATTTTATCAAATTGGACAAGGGTTTATCAATCTTATTTATTTTTTTCAAAGAACCATCTCTTTGTTTCATCAATTTTCTTAATTGTTTTCTTAGTTTCCAGTTTATTAATTTCAGCTCTAATCTTAATTATTTCTTTCCATCTGGAACTCTTAGGTTAGAATTGTTCTTGTTTTTCCAGTGCTTTTAGGTGGTTAGTTAAACTGCTAATTTGAAATCTTTCTGTCTTTGTTATGAAGGCATTTAGTGCTATTTTTCCTCTTAGAACTGCCTTCATTTTGTCCCAAAGATTTTGTATGTTGTGTTTTCATTATCATTCAGTTCTAGAAACTGTGCAATTTCCTTTTTGATTTCTTCCACACTTATTCATTATTAAGTAGCATATTGTTCAGTCTTCTGGAGCTGATATAATTTCTGCTATTTCTCTTGCTATTAATTTCTAACTTTAACATATTGTGGCCTGAGATGATGCAGGAGGTTACATCAATATTCCTAAATTTATGGAGACATGCTTTATGGTCTAATATATAATCTATTTTGGAGAAGTTCCATGGGATGCTTAGAAGAAAGTGTATTCTATAAAATTGGAATGGAATGTTCCCTCCATGGAAAGTCTAATTGATCTGTGGTATTGTTAAGATCTATTATTTCCCTGTTTCTTTTCTTGCTTGGATGATCTACTTATTGGTGATAGCTGAGTATTGAAATTCCTAACTATGATGATGTTAGATTTTATTTCTGGTTTGTTGTCTAGTAGTTTTTTCTTTATAAACTGTTGAGGACCAGTGTTTGTTGTGTATAGATATATGATTATGAAGTCTTCCTGTTGGATTGGTCCCTTGATGAGTAAGAAGTGACTTGTCCTTTCGTTTGAAGTCTCTTTTTTTCAGATATTCATGTTGCCACTCCTCCTTGCTTCTTATTTCCATTTGCTTAGAAAATTATTTTGCCAACCTTTCACCTTGAGAAGGTGTCTGTCCTTGGTGGTGAGGTGGGTTTCTTGAAGACAACTGATAGAAGGGTCTATTTTTCCTATTCACCCCATTAACTTTTGTCTCTTGGTAGGAGAGTTAAGACCATTTATATTTAATGTTATAACAGTGAAGTTTGCTTTAATCCCTGCCATGTTGGGGGCTTCATTGGTTCTGAAACTTTCTTGGGGTTTGGCTGATTTCATGCTTGCTCTGGTTTTGGTTAATGTGTTCTTTCAAGTGCTTGAAGTTGGTTATTTGTCTCTTCTTCATGGAGTATTCCTTGAAGTATTCTCTGTGGGCTTAGCTTTGTGTTTATATAATCATAGAGTTGGTTTTTATCATGGAAGTTTTTACTTTAACCATCTATTATGAGGGGTACTTTCACTGAGGACATTAGTTTGGGTTGGAAGCCACAGTTTCTTAAGTCTTGAAGTTCCCCATCCCAGGCTCTTCTAGCTTTCAGGGTTTCCTTTGAAAAGTCTGAGATAATTCTGATGGGTATGCCTTTAAATGTTATAAGTTGCTTCTCTCTTGCTTCTTTTAATACTCTCTCTTTATTATCATTGTTTAAAGTTCTGACTATGGTGTGCCTTGGAGTATTTCTTCTTTGTTCTAGTCTGTTTGGTGTTCTATGGGATTCTTATATGTGAATGGGTCTCCATTTTGAGATATTGGGGAAGTTTTCTTCAATAATATTATAAAATACATTCTCCATGTCTTTGGCCTGATTTTCTTCTCCTTCTGGTTTACTCATAATCTTATTGTTTGATAATTTTAGGGAATAGAACAATTCCCTCATATTCTATTCACAGGATTTTTTTTTAATGTATCGAAGTTTTTTGAGTCCAGAGCCATTTCTAACGTCTTGTCTTCCAGATCTGGGGTTCTGTTCACCTGGTCTATTCTGGTACTGAGAAATTCCAGAAGAGCTTTTACAAGCGCAATTTGATTTTTGTTTTTTGTTGCATCTTTCTGCATTGCTTCCATCCCCTTGTTGAATTCCAATTCCAGGTCATGGTTTGTTTTTCTTGATGCTTCTTGGAATTCATTCTTGCTTTTAATCATGTCTTCATTAAAACTAATCACTGGTTATTGAGATCCTCTATTTGTTGATTCACCTTTAGTTCATTGACCTTTCTTTCAAGGTCTCTCTGGTTTTTTTCAAGTGGGTTAAACTTGGTGACAACTGCAGTGTGTTGTAAGAGGGACTTCTCCTCCATTTCTTTTATGTGATTGTTGGGTTTTTGGTGGTTTGCTTCCAGTTCATTTATTCACTTGGTCAGAGTCTCAGTGAGCTTATTAAATAAAATTTCTATGCTTTCTTTTTGGGACTCAATATCAGTTGACTCCTTTATGTTATCATTGGCGACTTCCACTGTGGGACTAGATGAGTTTGGTGGAGATTTCTCTTTGTTGACTTCCATTTGTGTGCGTGCGTGTGTGTGTGTGTATGTGTATGTGTGTGTGTGTGTGTGTGTGTGTGTGTGTGCTGATGTCTGCCCATCTTGAGGTAGAAAACTTATTTTATCAAGAAAGAAACATTTATTTGACCTGTAGTATTTCTCTCTCTCTCTTTCTCTCTTTATTTTTTGTTTTTTGTTTTTTGAAATAGGGTCTCACTCTAGCCCAGGCTGAACTGGAATTCACTATGTAGTCTTAGAGTGGCCTCAAACTCACAGAGATCCTCCTACCTCCCAAGTGCTGGGACTAAAGGTGTGTTAACAGCTCTTGGCTGGTGCCTGATGTGAAAGCTGTGTTGAAGGCCAGAATCTACTCCAACAAGTAGGTCTGTCCCCAGGACCCAGGGCCACACCCTGGTCCATGGGCTCACATGGGTCAGAGGCAAGGAGTAAACTTGGCATTGAGTGGACTGGGAAGCAGTGGCACTGGGCTAACTAACAAGGCCTGAGGAGGGTTGGGAGGGTTTGGGACTGTGCTGCAGGAACAGGCTGGTTGGAGTGGAAACTTGGGACCTAACTACTGCCCAGCTTGTGATTTCTCAGGATATGATTCCTTGGGTGCAGTAAGCCTGACCTCACTGGGCCGAGTTAGGTATGGAGGGGTAACATGACAGGACCCAGCCCTGATGAGCCCTGTGGGTTCTGTGTGGGATAACTATTGGTGGCTTGGGACCCTCTGGGGCACAGGTGGTTGCTGGCAGGGGAGAAACGTGGTGGGTCAAGTTGGGAAGCAGTCTGGGTGACATGGGGCACAGAGTCAGGATTGGGAGATGGTGTGGGGCCCACAAGGCACAGTGTGGGCTGGGAAGGGCTCCAGTGCCTAGGGACCTCACTGTGGACCAGGCTCAACAGTGGCCAGCAAGGTGGTGTGGAGACTTGAGTCCTGTCTCCCACCTTGGGTTTACTTGCTCAATGTGTAGTTTCCCTGTTTGCAGGAAATGTAGGGGAGAGTCAGTCATGGAACTTCCCTGTCATTGGCCTGTTCTTAGAGGCCCAAGCTAGATAATCAGCAGCCTTCCCCTTCCTAGGACAGACAGATTCAGAAGTATACACCCTAGTGCCCACCAGGTACAGATCTACTGGGACCTGCTAGGATAGAAACCCCCATTCTTGCCTGATTTCACCCTGGGAGTTTTCTAGTGTGGATACATCCACCATCTTGACCAGAACAAAGAAAAAACTAGTTTTTAATTTTCAAAATATATTCTTTGAAATTTATCAAAACACCAAAATATTACCACATAATCAATTAATATTAATCTAAATTAACTAAACCACATGTACTATCTTTTTAGGTTCAGAATGCAATTAAAAAAACATGTGCCTAGTTTTCATGTCTGTCATGGTTTGATCCAGGTGTCCCCCACAAACAGATGAATGTGTTCTGATAGATAGATCCTCAGCTGATGGCAGTTTGGGTTTTACAACCTCTGTGGTACCCTGCTAATGTGGCATGGAGGAAGTAGGGTTTTGCTGAGTCTGGCAGGCTTCTGGGACAGTCTCCTTCCGATAAGGAAGTTGAGGCAAAATCCGGGGGCCCCTGTAAATCTTAGCAATCCTGAAAACTCCAAAGCCCCTAGGCAGGCCACAGCTGTCCCCAAGATAAGATAAGCAGATCAAAGCCTAACTTATTCCAACTGCAAATAACAAACCTAAAGGTTTCATTTCCTCTGTTAACATCACCATTATATCCATGTATAGAGTCACGTAGCCCCCTCAATTTATCTATGTAAATTAGGATACTGGCCCCTACGAATAAAACTCATGAGATGCCCACAGATCTTGCTTCCTATATAAACAGCTGCAATCTATCAATAAAATGAGATCTGCCCACTGCCGCGTTCTCCCGAAGTTCTCATCTCTTGTTCGGCTCACGGCTGTTCCAAGCCGCTGCTCACCCAGCTCCCGTGGGTGAACGGGGAGTTGATGCGTGCTTCAACCCCCTAAGTAACCCACGGACCCAGAAACCTTGATGAAGCTGTGTTGTCAGGGGTGGGCTTATGGGGTTATAAGCCAGCTTCCCCTTGCCAGAGTTTGGCACACCTTCCTGCCGCTGTTTGCAGTGCTGTGGCAGAGGTGATGTCCAGCCCTCTGCTCATGCCATCGTTTCCCCTGCCAGGATGGAGTCTCCCCTCGAGTCCATAAGCCAAATAAACCCATTCCTCCATAAGCCATTTTTGCTTGGGTTCTTTTTGTGCAGCAACTAGAAAGCTGACCGCAACAATGTCTCTGTTGTCTGGAACAATTAGTCAGCCTTTGATTTCATGAAGTTAATATTTTTAAAGAGCATAGACAAGTTCTTTAATCTTCCCTCATACCTCTGAATGATTTAATTTTCAGCCTCATGTATTACTTCTGGAAGCACATGACACCCATTAGTCCCATTACTGTGGATGTTAATTTTTGTCACTTGGTTAAGATGATATGTAAAAGATGAATTAATCTGTTTCTATAAAGATAATTCATAAGAATGTTATAATCATTAATGAATACTAATTAATAAGAATGCAAGGGGGACTATTTTAAAAACTAAGTCAAATGTCCTATTACTTATTAAAATTTTCACTTGCCCATTTTAGAATTCATTGATGGTTCTTGGCTGAATCTACTCTAACAATGATCATTACCAATTTTTAGATTTTACCCTTTTTCTACATTTATCTGGCATTTGACTATAAATGTAGCTTTTCTTTCCCCTTCATTAAATTATAAAGTAATTAATATTACAAAATCATAGATTGTTAGTTGTTTTGAATAAAATAATCCACTGACTCAATATAAAGTTTAATTATTCAATCAATATGTAATTACCACGGAATAATATTTAATCTAGTAAATCAATGACAAATAATCCATTTATCATTAATCATTGCAATGCATGAATGATCCAAGACTTTGCTGGTTGAATGCTATTCAATCTAGATCCTGTGTTCTTCTAACATATCTTCATTATTACTTGGAATCTTTCCTGTTTTATGGTTCAAAAAGATTTTCCAGCTTGTTTAGTAGTTACTCTGTCTTAATTCTGCAGGTGGCCGTTTATCTAAGGAGTTCTGGTTCCTATTAATAGACGAGAGTATTTAGAAACCAAGATCTGGGAATCCAATATACTTACTGCTATGGGACATCCTTGCTTGTAGGCACCCAGCTGACAGAGTATGTACACACCACACCACCCAACACACCCACACCCACACATAATGTGTTTTATATGTATACTGATAGATAGATGGTAAATATATATTAATATAGTTTAGTTAGAGGTATATACCAATACCCTCTAATTACATCCTAACCACATAGAACTTACTCAAAAATTTCTGCCTTTTTGTATTTGTAACTTCCTTTGTAGAGCTGCTAAGATTATATAAATAATTATAATATCTGTAAATAAGGATAGCTTAGTTTCCCTTGTTGATTGGTATGCTTTTTATTATTTTCTTGCTTTATTGCCCCCAAAGAATATTATAAGGAAGGGGTTATGATCAAAACACATTATGTGAATGTATGAAAGTTGCCAATAAATGTTTTTTTAAAAAATAAAAGTGAACATCTTTAGCTTATTCTGTTTTGCATGTTTGTGTGTGATGTGAGTGGATGTGTAATGTATGTTGTGTGTGTGTGTGTGTGCATGCACATACAGAGGCCAGAATGTTTCATGTCTTCCTTGATTGCTTTCCATTTTACTAAGGCACGGTTCTCCCTTGAACTGAGAGCTCACTGCCCCAGCTAGCTTGCCCCAGGGACCCTCTGTGTTCACCTCCCTAGTGCTGGGATAACAGGTGAGCCTCCACACCTGCCCATAATTTACACAGGTGATGGGAATCTGAACTCTAGTCCTCAGGCTTGCAAGGTCTTTATCCATTGAGCCATCTCCTCAGCCCCCAATGTCTTATTCTTGATCTTAGCTTAGAAGCATTCATCTTTTACCACTGAGTTTAACTTTAGATGTAAGTTTTGCATAGATGATCTTTATCAAGCCAAGGAAGATGCTTCTACTCTTAATTTGTTGGGAGCTTATCATGAATGGATGTTTTATTTAACCAAGTGGGGTTTCTGTACTGATAAGATCTTGTTTTTTTTTTCTTATTTAGGTTATCAATCAATATGGTGGATTACCTTGATTCATTTTCAAATGTTAAAAACAGCTGTACATTTGCAAAAGAAATTCCACCTGGTTGTAGTTTTGCATTTATTTGACTTGTTAATATTTTATTTATAATTTTATATCTATATTTATATTGAAGAGCAATTTGTTCAGTAGATCTCTCTCTTGCTTGGTTGCTTCTTTTTTTAAGTACTGTGTATAGTTTTAGGGTCAGGAAAGTGCTGAACCATAAAATGAGCTAGGAAGTATCTCTTTTTCTGAAAGAGATTATTTATAGAATTCATCAGCAAAACTACCTGGGACTACAGGCAGGTGTGACTCTATCTTGCTTATTAAGTGTTTTATAGAATTTACCAGCAGAACCATCTTGGCCTGGATTATTTCTTTTTTATAGAAGGTTTTAAACTATGGATTCTGTTTCTTCAATGGCTATAGAACCATTTAGATCATATAGATCCATTTCATATTGGATGAGTTTGTGAGTTTCAAGGAAATGGTCCATTTCTCCTAGTTGTTGAATTTCTATGCACCAAACTGTTTATAGTATCCCTTACCCCTCTCTTAATATAGCTTTGGAGAGTCATCACAAGAGCCCTCCTTTCATTTCTTATGCTGATAATTGTGTCTTTTAACCTTTTCTTTGTTAACTTTGTAAAAGATTTATCAACTTTGTTAATAAGGTCAAAGAACAAGCTTCTGGAATCATTGATTTTTTAAATTTTCATTATAACTCATTTATTGATTCTTTCTAATTATGTAAGACAAAAGCTAGATTTCTTTTTAAAATAATTTCTACTTGACTAACAAGGTGTTTTTGTTGTTGTTATCTTTATTTTTTTTCTGAGACCTATGCTACCTAAGCAAGTCTGAATTCATAGTCCTCCTGCCTGGGCCTTCTAAGAATTCTAGAATCATAGGCATGTGCCACCATGCCCATTTGACTAGCATAAGCTTTCAATGCAGAAATTGCAGAAAATTTCCCGTATGCACTGTTTTAGCTATAACCCATGAAATTCAATGTCATATATATATATATATATATATATATATATATATATATATATATATATATATATATGACGGCCAAAAGGCTTCCTGGGAATTTCTGGTCTTCAGTCCAGGCTGGAAGGCTAAAGAAGCTTCTTTCCAATACCAACAAAGAGATGCATAACAAGCACCAGCAGCGAGACAGGCAGGGAGACACAGAGGGACACAGATTGCTCTTCCCTTTATATAGCCTTAGGGTGGTGTCATGGTTTGATCCAGACGTCCCCCACAAACAAATGCATGTGTTCTGATTGATTGATCCTCAGCTGATGACAGTTTGGGTTTTACAACCTTGCTGGAGCTGTGTTGTTGGGGTTGGGCTTACGAGGGTTATAAGCCAGTCTCCTTGCGGTGTTTGGCACACCTTCCTGCTGCTATTTGCAGTGCTATGGCAGAGGTGATGTCTACCCCTCTGCTCATGCCATTGTTGGCCTGTGCATGTGCACTTTAGGAATCATGTAAAAATTTAAGGAAAGTTGTGTAAAGATTTTGAGGTCCAATAGTCAGTGGCTTCTAGATTTTGGGGATTTGCCAACTTAATTTCCATCATTCTTGAACTAGAAATTTTGATTCATCAGCTCAATAAGACTTCTTTATTTCTGAATTCTATTCCTGGAACCTATACCATGTGAAATTGGCATTGCTTGGTTGGAGGGGGACGGAATAGGTGTTGGTTTCAATTTGGTTGGGTTCTTTCATTCAGGTATCATATTTCTTCAGATTTCTATTTATTCACTTTACCCTTTCCAACAAGTGGTTCTAAATAAGTGGTTTCAAAATAGTAAAATTCAAATGTTGTGTTAAATACTTTAAAATATTTCTTCATCAAGGTTTATAAGTATATTTTGGAAGTATATTTCCTATTGGATGACTTTAACACCCATGCTTATTCATGGAATAGACATATTTGGTATTGTTTGTTTGATTTAATTTTGCTCTTTAATTATCCTTCTGTTTACTTTTGGCTGTATTTGCTTGTTATATAAGGTAGTCAATTCTGGTCTGTGGGATGGGCCACCTCTTTAAAGGAACCCTACATGTTCCTTGAAATCTTCAGTGGTCTGTGTTTGTTTTCCCTACCCTTCTCCAATAAGACATTTGGCAAGCCCCATTTTATGATTCTGCTTCAGACTGTTTTCCTTACCACATTTCATTGTGTGTGAGTGTGTGCATGTTTGTGTGAATGTTATTCATTGAGGTGTGCATGCACATATGTGTGAGGAGGTCAGAACTGCCGCTCATTTTTTTTCCAAAACAGAGCCCTTCGTTGACTTGCAGCTCACCAAGTATCCTAGACTGGTGGGTTGGAAAGCCCCAAGGAAGGATCCATCTGTCTCCACTTCCCAAGTGCTAGGATTCCAAGCATGAACCTTCATGCTTAGCTTTTTAAATGTAGGTTCTGGGGAATCAAACTCAGGTCCTCATGTTTGCATGGTAAGCACTTTACAGACTGAGCTATCTCCCCAGATCCCCAAGTTGTATCTTATCTGAAAGGTTGTTTTTTTAAATTATTATCTACATGTCATTTTCAATTAATTTCATAAAGGATAGGGAAACAGAAATATCTTCCTAGCAGGAAATGAAGTCCTGAATATCTTGTTGTTGGACCCTTTTAAAATATAGATTTTTATATTTAAAGAAATCAGTAATTTGGCTTTTCTAGTGTATTAGTCAGTATAAATTAACTATCTATAGTAAGAAATATTCCCCAAATCTTAGTGGCTTAAAACAACAAACATTTGATCTCACCAGCTGTCTAAACCCACTGAAGATTAGCAAGGATCAAGATTATGGAGCAGGCAGATTGTAGAGAGAAGTCATTAATGGTGGTGAACAGCAGTGGACTTTGCAAGCCTTAAGACTGGCCAGTCAGGCCAAATGAGCCAACTGGTGCAATAATGGCAAGTCTATTGTGGGGGAAACCAATTGCTTTCTAATTGGACTGGAGGCCTGCTCCATGGGAAGGAATACATGCCTGTATCCTGAAGACCTAGTCAAAAGCCTATGGTGGGAGAGGTCATGAGCCCTAGTTGAGTGACACCTGTTTTTGTCTGGATAAATGCTTATATTATGCTCACCAAATGGCCTTAAAAGCCTAGCATTTTTTTAAAAAAAATGATCATACCCATATAAACGGCAATATTTTCTAATAGAAAAGTCAGAGAAAGCTTTAGGTAGAAAGGCTGCATGTATATCTCAGTGGTAGAGTGCTTACCTAGTGTACATCAGGCTATAGATTCAATTCCCAGCACCACTGCGGGGGGGTACCTTTAGGTGGAAGGAAAACATTTCAGTTATAGGATTTCAATATACAATAGTGCAGGGAGCCAGGAAACAACTCCACCTTAGACAATGCTTTGAGAATATAACTGTCCCTAGCCAATCCCGTGGCGCCTGGAGGTGGCAAGCAGGAGTCAGCCAATCATGGGACAATCCATGTCCCTTTTCCCTTTAAAAGCAGCTGACTCTTGGCGTTCGGGGTCCCTCGCTTCCTGCCCCCCCTTCAATCAAAGGCTCTCCATTAAAAGTGTGATCTGGGAAGGATCTTCGAGTGGTGGTTGTTCTTCCTCGCTGGTCGAGGAGCTCACTGCAACTGGTGCCGAAACCCGGGAACAACTTGGGAAACTCGGACACCGAGCGAGGGGCCAAATAGGATCCAGAACCCAACACATGGAGAGGAAAGACATCGGTAAGTATAATCAGCTGATTTCCCCGGATATGCTGACTACTGGACTGGAAAGTTGGGTGATTGCCCTTGCCCCCTACTTGTGGGTACTGGTTGCACCTGCCTGTTGTCTCCGTCTGTATTGTGACGGACCTGGCAGGGAGGGTAGACGGGCACTAATGAGTCACCAGGACAGTTTTTCAGAGTAGGAGTCAAGAGGGGAGGATGTATTTAGGCCTAAAAGGAAAAAGGATAGAAACAAAAAGGAAAAAGGGAGCTCTAGAGAAGGAAATACAGAAAAGGATAAAAAGAAAAAGAAAAAAGGGAGCTCTAGAGACGGAAATACAGACAACGAGTTTAGACCTGTAAAAGACATGGAGCAGGGGGAGACAGAGGGAACAGCGGGTAGGCAGCAGGTTCAAGGCGGCGCGCTGGACCTGAGTGAATTAGAGCGTGCGTGGTGGCAATTGTCACGGCCACCCGGGCCCAGGCGTCATGCTTCCACCTCGCAGAGAAGCATGCCGAAGCAGTCTCATCCCAAGAACTGCATGACCGGCCAGATCCAAAGCGGCCAGGCAGGCGAGCAAGTTAAACAAAGAACTCCGGGAACGCCCTGGCCAGGCCAGGAAGAACTGACTAGCCTAGAAACTTGGAATACCTTAGTTTGTTTTTCTTTTCTCTGAGATGCAAATTCAACCCCAGGCAACTGTCAAGGTCACAGGACCCAATGCTCAAGAGCGTTATGCTTATGTCAGAAATGCAGGTTTCCACCTTGTTAAATGCAAGCACCCTGGGACTGGAAAAAACAATGGTCACTCAGGTTTAGCCTCAGGGAGTACAACCTTTTGTTTGGAAAAAAAAAAAAGGCTCTTCAGGCTGAATTCAATTGATTTGGTTTCTGGTCAATTTATATGCTTACTGGGATAAGAAATTCCTTCTTCTGGGTTATTCAAGGGCACCTGTCTAATGTACAATGTTCTAATTTTAGATATGCCACAGACTTATTATTTTCTTTCAGTGTACCTCAATCTGTTTTAAAAATTCTACGAAGGTTGATTTGTCAGAGATATTCAAAAGTTATCAAGGTAGCAAAAATTTTCCAGATATGATAAAGGTATTGTGTTTTGCCTAAATGTATACATAATATTAAAGATATGGGTTGTCAATTTTCTTAAAACTACATTCACTGAGACATTACATAAAAATGTCTAATTTTCTATTAATAAGGATGTCTAATTCTTATTAC